>BMAO01029994.1:0-43849 GCA_019973975.1 Trichonephila clavata | reverse complement strand
ATAACCTTAAATTGGTATAATCCATCCGGAGTAATAAAAGCCGTCTTCTCTCTGTCTCTTTCATCGACTTCAATCTGCCACTATCAGACTTAGGTATATTGTAGAAAACAAGCTTGCACCCGAAAGGTTATCCAAGGCATCGTCATCCGGGTAAAGGGTACACTCCTTTTTGGTAATTTTGTTCAGCGACGTAATCCACACAGAAACGCCAGGTCCATTTTCTTTTCACCAGAACAACTGGGATGACCACGGACTCTCCGAATGCTCTATGATGTCAAGCTCAGCATTTGATCAACCTTTTTGAATTATTCTTCTCTCTTCAAAAGACACTCTGTATGGCTTTTGCTTAATAGTTGGCAATCGCCGGTGTTTACTTGTGTTTTACTTACTCGAGACTCTTATTTTGTTCTCAAAATCAAAAACATCTGTAAAGTCGTTAAGCAACTTCAAAAGATCTTTCTGTTGTGCCTCACGCAGTTCTGGGTCTAAAAGGCATTTGAATTCTTTCACCGACTGCTAGGGTGCTTCATCTGTTTTTACTTCGATTTTGTCAGCATTCTCGTTCAAAGAACTTACCAATCCAGCCTCAATATCCGTCATTTCGGCTATACACATGCCAGCTGGTATTACTGTGCTGAGAGAACTGTTAGCAATCCAAATATCTATTTTACCATTCTGGAGTGTGGCTATTGTAGCTGGGATTTTTAGCTGTTTTGTCCATTCAAATTCTTCATTCCAGTAACTATAACCTTTTCTAAGGTCTGGTGTTCTTTAGCCAAAGCGGAAATCTTCTTATAGAGTTTCTGGAATGAAACGTCACTGACCGCATATAACCAGAATTTACTTCATTCATTTTGAGATCATTTGGAGAGACTTCTCCAATCTGAAGTTAACCTGATCCGCAATCAATAATGGCATCAGTTGCTTTGAAAAAGCCCCATCCCAATATGACATCATGACTGCATGCTGGAATACCAAAATTCGAAAGGTGCACCACTCCATTCAAGTTCACTCGCAACATGCATCGTCCTATAGCTTCTACAACTTACCACTGCAGTTCGAAGAATCGGGTTGTGTTCTGAAAGCATATGAGTCCTTAGTTGCGTGCGTAACTGTTCGGAACTACTGAATAATCAGCTCCTGAATCAACCAAGGCATTAATGATATGCCCATTGACAGTTACGGATACAAAGTTTTGACTAGTTTAGCAGCCGTGTATACTGGAGGGTTTTCGTTTATTGCGGCCTTACCTCCCACGCAGGTCGCATGCCTTAGTTTTCCTCACTGGACCTAACAGGTGAGCGACGAGATGGAGATCTTGATTGGTGCGTTGTGGATTGCGTCTAGGGTACGGCGAATTACTTCTGTAACGCTGGTAATTAGATTCAGGATCGCGGCCGTAATCAGAAAGAGAGTCGGAATCCCAGGGTTCTAACTGGTCTAATTGCCTTCTTTGTCTTGCTGCGTTAAAAACACGTCGTCTATCACGGCAATATCTAGTCACGTGACCCGGTCGTCCACAATGAAAGCAAATTGGTACGTTATCTGAAGTACGCCAAAGGTCAGTCTTCCTTCCGGTATCCTGTTGAGTAAGTCTATTTTCTTGTCGAGGTCTCGGCCTTGGTCTCCAGGAACTTCCGCCAGTCCTTTGAGTTCTGTAAGGGGAAGGCGTAGGTTTTTCTCGAGAGAGTGGAGCCAAATTGCTTCGAACTTCTTCTCGGATAATGGATTCTAAATCGCTTGGCCCGTCGTCTATACATGTTGCGATCCGTGGAGTACTTTCTCGATTTCTTCTTTAACAATCCTTCGAATTAGATCGCTTAGATCTCCTTCATTGGCCGTTGATATGGGAGTAACATTAGGTAGTCTCTCATATCGTAGCGGCACAACTCGTTCTTTCTCATGACATCCACTTCACGGCAACACGTAACAAATTTATCTACTGTGCTAACTTCTCTGTTTATCAGTACCTGATAGAGATCTTCAGCCACCCCTTTCATGAGATGAGATATCTTTTGATCTTCTGGCATATTTTTATCCACTTTCCTGCATAATGACAATGCGTCCTGAACGTAAGACTCATGCGTTTCGCCAGGATGCTGAGCCTTGTCATTAATAATCCTTCTGCAAACCTTTTTACGTCCTCAGGCCTTCCGAAAGTCTCTTTAAAAAGTCTCTCGAAGTCTGTCCAACTTTTCAATCGATCTTCATTGTTGTCAAACCACAACCTTGCAGTTCCACTTAGATAGAACACGACATTTGCAAGACGTACTGTTTCATCCCAATTGTTGTAGTTAGCAATCCTCTCGTAATCATTTTTCCATTTTTCAGCATCTTCGGTATCCAAGCCAGAGAATGAACAAGGCTCTCGTGGCAGCTGATAGGTAACATACATAGATGGGATTGATGATGTTGCTTGTCTTCCGTTTCACCTTCCGGCATTCTTTTTACAGTTCGGACTCGTCAAGGTAGCAACCCGTATTCTGGAGGTGGCCCTTGGAGCCTTCGACTTTCTCTGATATCCGTTGCGATGCTATCGTTACCGGCGCCTCTACCAAAATGTCACGTAGAAGGAATAAGGCGATGTTATCCAATACACAATTTATTTTGTCGTAGTGTTTTACACGGGCAGCACCACAACTGAAGACCTATCCAGCTGCAGTACTTTTATAAACCTGGTGGAGGGTTCTAGAATAACTACCAGGGGAAAGATTAACATAAATTCAATTTACATAATTTGCAAATGTCCATAATAATAAATTATGAAAGTCATGATTGAATTTAACAAACAAGTATCTGGGAGCTCGAACACGAGCCACTTGCATTGTGGAGCAGTGCTCTAACCGTTCGGCCACTCAGAGCGCATCAGTTTGTGACAATATTCTCCATTTTACAAACATCATTACAGGCCATCATTGATGATTGTTGACTCAAGTTAATGATTCAAAAATAATTTGAAAAGATTTCTGCACAAGAAATTATGGATCTATTTTGAAAATATTGTAACAAATTTTTAATAAATCTTTAAGCGTATTACTACGTTGTGCAAGCGTATTGTGCACAGTTCTGTTCAATTATATTGCTTTGTTTTGTTAGTATGAATCTCAGACTACCATTGACAGCTTTCTTGTCTTATAAATCGAAGTAAAATATATTTATTCCACTCTCAAAGAGAATATACAAATTACATTTTTAAAACTTCCACTGGTGGATAAGAGCAAATATTGGCTAAAGCTGAATCTCTTATTCTCATTTTCACATTTTTTTTTCTTTTTCATAATCAATCTACTTCACCTAAAATGCTCCCAAAAACGAAAACAGCTGAATGATTCGATTTGCGCTTTTTTTCCACATCGAAAAGTTCCGAAGAAATTTGATTAGAAAACGTGGGGAAAAAACACAGAATCACTAAAAGATAAATCTTCTTCGGAGCTATTTGGAACAAGCTTCCAAAAGAAGGTGGATTGTTTTTGTTCTCGGCTGTGACTAGAATTAGATTATTTCATATGAGGAACTAGTTTGTTTTCGGAAGTGCCAATGCGCTTTCAGTAGGTTGAATGGGATTTCCATAACTAAAAGTATCGTTTGATAAATTATAACGTTTTGAACGTATTATTTTTTCTTATCAAATGATATTTATATAATTGATATTTCTATTACAGTTTTCTTGTTTTTATATTTCTTTTTTCTATTGTAATAAATTTCAAATCCATATTTATTTGAGCAATGATCTTTTCTAGGTGATTTTTTTAAAAAAAAAGTGTTTACTACTAGAGATTTCAAGCAATTATTGAAATGCATATACATTTCAAGAAATAATGATTTAACACAATAATAATATGTAACGGCATTACGTAGTTGTCTCGACGTACAATATATCTCATATCTATACTGAATACATTTAATGAAATGAAATGGTTTGCTTACAACATCACCATGAAATGGTTTGCTTACAACATCACCATGAAATGCTCTTTTACGACATTGTTTATGATAAACATTCAAAGTTTTGTGTATCATCAGTAATCATAAGCTGGTTACAACTATAGCGTGATTAATATACGTCAGAATGGGAAACTTTACAGATGCGAAAAGGTGCACATGTATCCATTGCTGGATGTATCTATTCTTTAACCCGTTAGCAGTTGCACACTCAACAGTAACGTTAGTACTC
This sequence comes from Trichonephila clavata, assembly GCA_019973975.1. Classification (NCBI taxonomy): domain Eukaryota; kingdom Metazoa; phylum Arthropoda; class Arachnida; order Araneae; family Nephilidae; genus Trichonephila; species Trichonephila clavata. Next base: position 39,675 of record BMAO01029994.1, on the reverse strand, counting down.
GCGAGGGGGGAAAGCCACTCCAATCCTTTATTTATAATTATTTTTAGTGTGCGCGATAAATATCGTAATTCCAGCGATTCATTTAAATATGAGAAAGTATACTTACCTACTTTTTAAGGACTTTTCAGTTTTTATTTGATAATTTGAGAAAAAATATCAATCACAAACTGAACCAAGAAAATTGAAATGTGCGTGACTTTAATAAAGGACACAAATCACAGACACTAACATTACAGGAATAATATTTTTAGGCCAAACTGTTATATTTTGCTCAAATAATTGTAACTGCATTGTCCTTAAATGATCGACAAATAGCATGTTGAACTTTTTCTTGTTTGTGCCTTTTTGACATGGATCTGTGACATGTGTCTTGTGGTTCACTTGTGGCTCCATATACTTTTTAATGGATTTCTTAAGGAAGCATTTGAAAATATTCTTTTAGACCCGAACGTTCCCTTTCAATCTTAATTAATTTAATTTCGCTATCATGATTAATCTCGATTAAGCATCACTTTCTTAATAACAGACTAATTATCAAATCAATAAAGCGTTTATAATTCTAACTAATTGTGTAACATCATAACACACACACATCATCTTCTTACTTTTATGAGAGGAAATTTTAATCGATTTCAAATATTAGTTTTTCTCTCTTGTTATAGAAAGGAGTAACTGTCAACTCTCTGGATCTCAATGGAATAATAGACCAAATGACCAATACTCATTTTACGTTGAAGATCGATACAATAAATAAACACCGCATGTTGTGAAATTCATACTTTAAAATAGGGAACTACTATAACGGTTCAAACGAGGTAACATATCAGAAACAGATTAAATTCATAGTAATCCCTTTCTCGACGTTTATATCTCCCAAAGAACAATACATTCGTTTGAGTAAATTTTCATAGATCACAGATGAAAAATCACAAATATCTATTCGAAAATAGATATCTATTCTAAAATAGCAAAATACAATTCGTTCTTAGTTGAGGCATATATCTGTTAAAAAATTAAAAAGAATAAAAAAAGTCCTGAAGATTGTAAATAAAAATAAGTTCGAAAGACTGATAGTATGTGGAAATAGAAATATTATTCTAATTTCTTCTCAAAATTACATTAAGGGGAAAATACCTTTGACTTATTTAAAAGAAAAAAATTCCACTAGAACTTCATGTGAAAAAGAAAAAAGTAGGATAGAAGCATAGATTACTTTCAACAAATAATTTTTTTAAAAAATATATAAAAGAAAGAGTTGATGTAAAAAAATATTTCAAGTTGTTTGCAAGAGAGAGAGTGACCCTTTTTTTTCAACCTAACATAACTTAAAAGATGCCTTAAACAGAAAAATTTCCCTGTAAGGCAGCTTCTTTTTTTAATTCTCCATCTCTTGCTTTTAAATTAATTTAAGATTGCCTTACGAGCGGAGTCTATAAAGTAAACACTTGTGTTTTTTCTTCTTTTGTTGCCAACACAATAACATAAAATGCTGCAAGGATGTGAAAAATCTTGTTATTTTTTTATTCCTTCTTTGGGATAAAAGTTTGTATTTTTTACAGAGTGGAAATAGTTTGAAGGCACTGAATTGAGTTGAAAAATACAATTGACATTATTGATGGTTTGATAAAAGTGCTAGTCTTTCTCGTCTGATACATCAAATAAAGGGGCTCATTTTTTTTAGAGTTTTCTAGATTCGATGTACTTTTACTCGCTCTCCATAAGTTAAATTCGAATTGAAACTAAATAGTGACTTAAATTTAAAGAAATAATTTCAGTTTATTGGAACCATATCAACTCCTACCATACTTATAATGCTTTAAAATAGGTACGAATAAATAATCCAAAGAAACGTAACACAAGTTTAAATACATTAATAAAACTAAAATACACAACCTAGAAAAACAATTTAGCAAAAATCTAAATTTATTAGTGAACAAAACAAAATTTTAATTTTATACCATACATTAAGTTTTTAATTAAAATAGTGTAATTAAATGAGATTTAGAATAATTAAGATAAATAATATTTCGATATTAATCCAAAAAATTATCTGAAACGAATAAAATTTATATAAAAAAAATTTTACATCAGGCATAGTGGTTATTGACGCTGATTTCTGTGCCGTTGGGCCTAGGTCCAAATCCTGAAGAAGGCATGGATGTTTTTAAATGTATAGCCCTTCTGCAGCATGGAAGCACTTTAAATATTCGTTGAGCCACAAGTTCTCTCGTGAGGTTGGTAGAAAGGGGAAGAGAGAGGCAAGAAGCCCTTGACCCAATATATTTCCCTTCAAAACTGGGGTGGAAGCGAGCCAAAATGCACTGTCACCTTTTTGATGCTCAAAACTACGGCTAACGACAGGCGTAACTCTAGACCTTTACTGCGATGAACTTCGTGGGCCACGATCGGATACCGTCAGACAGATGGCATTCGCAACATGAACAACACAGCAGGAAAAAAAGAATATCGGCAAGATAAGCGAACTTACCCCTTAAGGGGATTCACCCATGTGATGGGTTCAAAAATCAAAAATATTTTTTCATAAATTGCTTCCTTAACATGTCTAGAATAAGGTGGTAAAGTGATTTTTTTAAATTCGAAGTCGTTATAAAGAAGCAAGTGTTAGAAAAGCAGCTATTCGGAGCGCTGTGTTAACTACCGAAGGCTGGTCCTATTGTGTTAAGTCGGCTTGATACCATTGACCCTTCTATGCAAATATACGTTCATTAAAGTTTGTAGAGGTTCTCAAAAGGAAATATCTACATTTATTGAATGTTTCGTCAACTTGTGTTCCAGTGTTCATGCCACCAGGCATCGCTGATTGAGGGTAAGTTAAGTTTTTCATTGTTTTAATCTGTCTTGAAACTTTAAACGCGTTTTTCTCAAAACTGTATTTTTCAAACTTTCTTACATCATATCTCAAGAACGGTTTGACCCAATTGATTCAAATTTATAACGTAGACTCAACACATATATACGCACCAAATGAATTACGATCATTTCAAAATTCGAAATGTTTCTTTTTTTATAACAAAAACATAAAAAAACAACAACATGAAATTCGAAACGTTTTCTTCAAAGGTCTACCAAAAATCCAATTATTGATATTTTCAATTGAGTATTGTCCATTCTGTTCATTTAAGCTTATAAATTAAAACGCCGTTATTTTTTTTTAGTTCAAATAAGCCAATCAGCCGAAATGGTGGAGGAAGTGAGCGTCCATTTTTTCGAGGCGGGTGTGTTCAGAGCGCTATAATTCACGTTTTATTGGATATTTTTGGCTAAAAATTTATACATACTCATGAAATACATATAAATAAATGATAATAAAACTTAAAACTGATGGTCAAAAAAATTTCTCTAAAAATGCTTAAAAAATAGGCCGTCACATGGTTAAACTCCCTTAAGAAGATGCATATTTCTTTTACTATCATTATACAGGCATTCGTCTTAATTAGCTCTTTATTATTATGATTTATTGTAATTTTTAGTGCAATATTTTTGTTAGTTATTTTAGCGAAAACTAAAAAATATGCATAAATAAAATGCTCAACTTCTTTCAATTTAATCCGTTAGAGCTAATTAACAAAATTGGCACTTTATAACTTTTGAGCTTTTAAAATCGGAACTTTAAAAATTGGTACCTTCAGTACACGGGTGTCTAAGACATTCTCATATTACAAAATGACAGTATGGATCTTTTAACGCAGTTTTAACTCTTTAAAAATGCTAAAAACCCAGAGAACACTTGTATTTTGCAGAACAAATATAAGACTTTTAAATTTTACTTACATTTTTTACACATAAAAACATGTTTCACACGTAAAGTTAATTTGATGATATTTAAAGTAACATTTTTTTCTTTTCAGTCACAAATATGCATAACATGTTTGTGCCTTTTGAGTGAGGTTTTGATTCAATATTTTTTAAGGCGATATGTTACCATCTTCACAATTTTTTTAATTTTTAATATTTGATATTTGGTTTTAATTGTATTTCATAAAAGTTAATATGAAATAATAATTCCATACAAAAATTTTAATTTGTTGCAAAATGTAAAATTTAATTTTTTTTAGCTTTTTTAAGCATTATTTAAATTCTTAAAGCTTTTTTAAAAATGTTTCTTTTTATTCAAAAAATTTTTTCCAAGTACTTTATACTATACTACATAAAACTGTGCATTGGTTTTTTCTGCTGCTGCTCTTTAATTTTTTATTAATTTGTTTGTAGTTAAACTCCTAAAAATTCTCAAAAAAACATTAATTTTGATTTTGAAATTTTTTAGAAAAAGTACTATACATGTTAGAGCTAATTCCATGCAGAGTTTTACAAAACATACATTTCAGAACATGTATAAAAAATTTCAAACCCGTACTTCAATTATCAAAAAAGCCTTAGGGTTTTGAATAACAGTATATGTACAAAAATTCAACAAGGAAAAATATGAGTTTGAAGTTTCCATTCCATGAATAGCATGATATAATGTTCATCGAATAGTTTGAAACTTTTGTAAAATGTTAATTAGCTTATTTAAAACTACTTACCATAAAAAATTGTACAAATGAAGAAAAATTAAACAGTATACTGCCATAATGAATATATAGAAAAAAACGAATGAATGTTCAATATTTCACAAATCTTTATCTTAATAATTATAAAAAAAAATACACACACTTCAGAGGTAATTCCATGCTCAGAGCTAATGCACAGCATGTACAAAAGATGTTTATGCCTTTATTTTTTATTTCCATGATTTTAAAGCCTTCGCGTGTTAAATATTGTACACGAATAAAAGCAAAATCGAATAACAATTTATAGGTAAAATACATCAAAATCTAAGGTCTGTGTATGTGCATATGTTTAAATAAATATCTTAAAATATTTTAATTATAAAAGTGTTGAATCTCGCACACATGGGATATATATATAGCACCAAAAACAAATATATAAAAATGGGAGAGTTTTTCTTTTCTTGCGAATTAGATTTTTAATTATCCGAGTTATCAAAATGAGATATAGAATTTGTGCTTTGGGAGAATCCGTTTTGAAGTTTTAATTTCATTCATAATAATATGAAAAGCACGCACACCTTTTAAATCTTGACCAAATCCATTTGATCTTCAGTAAATAATTCACAAACTTGAATTTTTGCATGAATTGCGCAATTCTTTCTTAAAATGATTTATTACTGCATATATAATGTCAATCTCATTGACGCGCATTAGAAAAATAATTAATTCATTTTTTATCAGGCTCTTTTCTAGCAGATAATCTGAAATGTAGGCACGGTAGTTGCTGTTCAGCATCTAACATTGCTCCATTACTTAATGAAAAATGCAGGTAAAGCTTTGAAATTTTGCAGGCATATTTATAAAGGTTCGGGGTATCAAAAATAAGCCAATAAATTTTTTTTCAACAGTTTAATAATTTTTAGGGTACCATATCGCCTTCAAGCACTGTATCTTGAGGTAGGAAATGCTTTATTTTCTGAAAAGGAGCTATTACACCCTAGGTCATTTTCAGTCTCTTGATCGTCATCTTAAGAATCTTACGAAAACTCCAGCAGATTATTTGCTGGGACTTCTTCATCTGACACATTATCTGTTAGTACATTACTGATTTCAGTTGGTAGGTTCCGTAATAAATCCAAAGCCTCTTGAAGACTGAGTTTCCTTTTTCCATCCATTCTAAGAAAAGGAAAGACAATCGTAGCACCTTGAAAACCTGTTATTCTTAAATCTATGTTACACACAAATAAATTAAAATGATAATTTTTGAATGAGAATAGATATTGTAACTAATTACGAGGCAAAAAAAAGCTCAATTTCAAATTTCAAAATGTTTTTGAAAACGAAACAAAAAACAATAAAAGAGCAAAATAAATAATTAAACTGAAAAAACATTCCACAAAAAAAAATAATTTGTGACACTTAAGTAATGAAAGTACAACACAACGAAAAAAAATATATAAACTACATGGATGAAAAGTAAACACGAAGTACCTTTTTTAACATCCAGCTCACTGGCGGTACTTATATGCACCACAAAGTTATTCAACTGCAAAATTAATTATACACACTATTCACTTAAACATTAAAATCAATTTCAAAGGTCTTAACTAACATGTAAAAAAACAAACTTATCTTTTCTTTATTTGCCTCATAACTTCATCCTAATATTTATATATATTGCTTTTAATGATTGTTGTTAAAAACGTAAACATAATTTCTGTTGTTTGAAACATAATCTGAAAAATTGTTTCCCTTCATTGAAAACATTTTGTTCCCCTCCTAATATTATAATAGAAGCATAACATAAAATAGGATAATTTAAAGTTGAGTACATTATTTAGAACTACCGCTTTCACACAAAACTCAATTATTCAAAATTATCTGTCTAAAGTAAACATTAAACTTATTATCGATTCCATTACTATGGTTTGTGTTTACTATAATTTCTATAACGAAAATTTTATTTTCATGATTTTATACTTCATTTCAGATATAATGAAAATTTCGAGAGCTATAAAGTTTTAAACTATTTATATAATAACTAGCAGCTATTCCCCCACTTTATAGAGCATTTCTTGATGTCTTAGGAATATATAATGTTCATATGAATTCAACATATTCAAGTTTACCGTCTGCAAGTCTAATATTTCAAGAACGGTAATTTGGAAATAGATTTCTGCTAAACTCTTCTTCTCTATTGAAGGAAATGAGTTTACTTTACAAATTTCAAGTATATATATATTCAAGTTCTAATAATCAAAATCTGGAATTTTTGTCTGTTGGATTCGATTTCCGCAAAACCTATTCTTCGTGGATCTCTACTCAACAAAAGAAACTTGCTCACCAAATATCCGGTTTATGGTTCACAATCTGGAATTATTGTCTGTAACACTTCTTTGATCCCCCCTTGGGGGTCTATGTTCTTAGTGGATCTCTACTCCATGAAAAGAACATGCCTTTCAAATTTCAAATCTGTCGGTCTAATAGTTCAAAAATGGGAATATTTATCTATAACGCCCCTTAAGAACCCTCAGTGGTCCTCGGGGACTGATTCTCGCAAAACTTGTACTTAGCGATGATAAAAATAACATGTCTTCTAAATTTCATATCTGTAGGTCTAATTGTTCTATCGTGAGGAGTGAGTGAGTCGCTTTTCTCCTTTATATATATATATATAATATTAATAGAGGATATGCTTTAAGTACTTAGAAATGTTTATATTAAATATTCATTAAATAAATTGATAAACTATGATAGATTTAATACTATTATACAATTTGTTTTGAAATAAATTACATATTTCATAATAACTATTATTATTAACAAATTAAGGGTCTGCCACAGGGTGGCCCAGCAAGTAATAGTCTGGCTAATATCTATTTACACTATTATGAGAATGAAAAAATTGATACAGACTCTTATTAATTTCTTAGATACATCGATGATTTAATTATTTTCAGTATTAAAATTGACTTTACTCCTATATTTAATTATTATCCACACTACTTGAAATTAATAAAAACCAATTGCAATATAGAGTCAGCAAACTTCCTTGATCTCCAATTAAAAGTTAAAAAATAATATGCTAAAAAGTAATATTTTTGATAAAAGAGACTCTTTTGATTTTAATGTTATAAAAATGCCATATTGGCATAGTAACCTTCACATTTAAATTTTTAGAAATATTATTCTAAATTATATAAAAAGAAATAATGATTTGGTATCTGAAGAGTATTGAGAATTAATAATTATAAAATATTCTTTCAAAGTTGCCTAGACCTTAACTATCCAGCGAATTTTATATATAAATATATGTCTTCAAAATTATATAGCTAATTAATTATTATTATTTAATATATACATTTCTATTTAGTTTATAGTATATAATTTTCTCAATATATTCTTATAATAAGTTTAGTTACAAAAAATATACATAGATGGCACCATTATTATTAGTTTTGCTGTTTTTTTGTGCATTGAGTCAGTACACTCATGGAATCTGTATACATCGGGTGAGATTATAGTTTCTTTGCTCATTTACATTATTATTAATTTTGGTCAAAGTCATTATAACCTCGTTTGCAAATATTTTTTGTTTATACATTTTTATGTTTGTCTATTTCTCCCGGATTCCTATAGTAATTTAATATTCCAATTTCTATTCTATTGCTGTTATATTCACCCACGTGGGTTTTGGGCCTTTGCCTTGGTTTATCTCCGGTGCTATTACGTTGAAGATTTCCGCTGTAGTGCAAGGTTGAGATCTCACAAAACACTGTTTAACCCTGTTTCACTGTCCTAAACCAGTGACAGCTCTGGAAATCATAATAGTTTTCCCCCTCTAGCTAAATTTCTCTTTTTTGGTTTGTCTTGGTTCCATGTTCTTGGTTCTTTCGGTATGATCTTAAGAATTTTTAGGATTTATTAGTCTTCTTTTTAATTTATTTACTGCTGTATATATATATACACAGTCCACTCTCGATAATTCGAAGTTGGAGGGACCAAGGATAAACTTCGAAATATCAAGAGCTCGAATTATCAAGAGGGTAGAAAAAATTCCCCCAAAAAACGGAGAAAACTTTTTTTCTAACACATTTAAATTTGAAACTATGTAATAAAACAATTGTACACATGTATAAAATTATTTTAAAGTATTTTTAATATGTACGTATTATACAGTATACATATTTTACAGAAGTTAAAAATCCTGTATTAAAAGAATATATTCAATACATTCTTACACAATCCGATGCGTATCTCTTCTTCACAATAGTGAACCACCTTTCTGAAACCATGTGTAGCAAGGTCGCGTATTAAACGAAAGAACTAGACGGTTGACAACAGGTGTGGTTGGTCTATTGTCCACTTGAACAAGGAAAGCAAAAAAACATAATTTGTGCCTGATGAACAGGAAAACACGAAGAAGGGGTAGCGGGCAGATGGTCATTAAAGGGACTACGTTACAGGGGAGATACGCAGAGACAATACAACACAAAACTTGTAAGCTCAGACCTGTACATGATAGTGAGTGTTCAGATTGTCGAGAGTTTTGTAAGATAATTTCGAATTATTACGTGTTGTAGTCTGGCTAGCCACAGATTTTATTTCGAATTATTGAGCGTTCACAAACTTATTGTTTTAGTTCGAAATACCAATAGTTTTTTCTAGGGATCAGCATATACTTCGAATTATCAAGAGGTTCGTATTATCGAAAGTTTGAATTGTCGAGATCCGACTGTATATATATAATGAATGTGTTTGATTGCTCTGTTTTAAATATATTCAATTATGTATTTTAAATGTATTGAAATTCTTAAGCTCAAAAGTCTCGACATAATGTTTATGTTTAAAAAAGAAACTTACTATGAAACGGTAAGTGCAATTTTCTTTCTCTAAGATTTTTATATCATATCGTCTTTTCTTTTGAAAAAATATCGAGTTCTTTCATTCCATCCATTTTGTATTGGTTTCTTAAAATAGTATGAACCAAATTAGAGCTAATCTACTCACACTTGAAAACATCCTGTAATACAACGTTTAAATTATTTTACGACTATAATAAGAGACGTTGTAATCTAATTCTGCGTATTCATTTCCAACATCTTTCCGGAAATATTGTTGATTTATTTGATTCTAATCCGTTTTTGAACACTGCGATGCTGAAATTACTGATTTGCTTCGTGATGTTTTCTCAATGAAAAGAAACCAAAGTAATTTGATATGGAAATGAGAACACAACACCGAACGAATCAAACATTCCATTAGAGGTATTAGAAAAGGGTTTCGGAGAGAAGATCGGTTGTTCTGGTGGCCGATAATGCAGATAATTATATTCAAGAATTAATTTCCGTACTGATCATACGTCAACAGAATATGTGCAGGATATCGATAATTGCTAGATAAGAAAATAAATGATTGATAAATATCCCGGCTAAAGCCATTCTCAATATAATGAGATTATACCACATTATAAATAGCATGAATTAGGTGATAAATGAAAGATTTAATTTGTATAATGATTTGGGAATTACGCTTCATAAGTTGAAATATTGTTTGCTAACGTTGCAATTGCGAACATCATGGATATTGGTAAATGGCCTCGTACTTTTCACTATGATAAGAAAACGAAGAAAACATTTGATCTGGCATCTAACTCTCCAGATATTCACACCGGATCAAAATAAGGACATCGTTTCATAAGAAAATTTAATGTATGGTTTTCTGAGAAATATTTGAGGAAAATTTGGCAAAACACACTTTTATTTTCAGCGTTTCATTTAATATAATTAATCCACCTTCTGAGATTGTATGATAATTAACTCAAAAAATATTTATAAATTATCATACACCACAGTTTTTTTTCATAAATTACTGTAATGGAGAGTAGTAGTGGTAAGCTGCACATTGCACGTAATTGATCTTCTCAAGGTTTCTTTAAATGGTTAAATTTTCCATTTTTACCAAAGTCCACTGTATAGATTTAGAATAGAATTGGAGACTGCGTATAATTAAAATTTGATAATGTTAAAACTAAAAACAGGCCATTTATCAAAAACAGTGATGCTTAATTTATAATCCATAATGCGTAAAGTTTTATCCAGATATTAATAATTATAACCCTCATTTATACTTATTGCTAATATATTTTTATGTGTAACAACAATATAATATTTATGTATATAAAACCATAATAAAAATTTAAAGAATTTTTGAAAAAACTAAATTCAATTTAATTTTGAAGCTTTATGTTATAATCTTTAGCAAAGTTATAATCTTTATTATCATCATCTTAATGAAGCAATGTTATAATCTTTAGATCAGCTGCCTTTTAAGTAATTTGTGAAATTTAATTAAAAATAATATTAGTTGTTTTTAAAAAATAATTAACAACGTTTTGTAAAATATATTGTAGTAATTTTCAAGAAGTTATGTAATGTTTATTTTAAAATAATAATAATAATGATTATAAAAATCTAATTATATTCTTCTAAAAATTATTAAATACTAGTTTAATATCTCTTACATACTTTAGAAACTGTCATATTTCTTCGGTAAAGGAAATTAGACTGCTTCAAAAATCCAACGTCAGTAGGTAACTCCAGTAGGAATCGACGGTTGTGTGGATTTCTATTTGAAACCGATGCGAAAATTTGGGGTTTATATCTTAACTCTTATCTTATCTTAAGACTCTTGGATTTCAACAAATTTGCTTTTTAGTAATTTTATGGAGCTTACACTTTAATTATATAACGTTTAATAATATTTTAATCTTTTTTCTTTCTAGAAATAAGACAATAATTTACATATCAAGTACTTTTTAAATTTATTTTTAGTTGTTTACGGACGTAATTTTTGAGATTTCGTAATATGAATCTTTTATTTAGGTGCCATTTATTAAAAAAGTATTTCTTAAATATATAAACTGTTTTGTGCACATATACATCTCTGTGTGTAAAACATTGCTAACCAATTCTTTAAAGAAATCACTGTAGTTGCAGAACTTAGTACTTTTGAAAATTTCTATTTTTCTTAATTTTTCGTGTTTAAATCTATATTTTTAAATTAGACTGTATTGAAGTATAAGAAATTTGAAATCACGCAGTTTAACAATTTTCTTTGAAGTACACATGAATTTCAAAGAAATCATACTTTTGAGAAAGAGTAAAATAACTAAAAAAACAATGTTTTCATATATTATACATTCGAATAATATTTCCTGATGGTTTTTGTGTGCCTAATAATCATTATCTACCACTGCAAAGATAATTCTTGCGTTAAAATATTTTTATTTCCTGTTGGTTTAACGCGAACATAATTTTTTTAAATCTCATAATACATATTTTAATTAAAGAAAATAAAGTATCCTTTTAATATACAAGACATTTTACACGAGCATGCATAGCTATATACAAATATAGTTAAATATTTATAATGAAAGCCCTTCATAATTTATTTGAAAAAACTTTTGTATAATCTTATAAATTTTCACTTCTTCTTCTTTTTTATGTGTAAAACTATTAACGAAAAAAAGAGAGAGAGAGAGAGAGAGAGAAAGCAATTTAGTGAAAAAAAATATTTTTGATTCACTATGTGTATAGGTACTTTGTATCGAAGCGTGAAAAAAATTGGAAGCATACAGGGCTGTAGTTTTCCTTAGAAGTGTACCTGAATTCAAAAAAAGGTTACTTTTGAAAAAAGCTGAAAATTTTTCAAAAATCCAATGATTTTTTAAAAATTTTACGTATGAATTATAGTTTTCTTTTTGAAATACATTTTATTCCTGTTAAAGCTGAAAAAGTTTTAAAAAATCTAATGTTCACTTAAATTTTACATATGAATTATATCTTTCTTTTTGAAATTAGTTTTATTACTCTTATATTTTCTAATTTCCTTTGCAATGAGCTTTTTATATTTCTAAATTTTAATGATATTTTATTAAAAGAACTTTCGGTCTCAAGATCTTTTCATATCAATCTGGTCTTTTTTTACGAGATTGCTTGGATTTTAGCAGAATTACTTGCTTTTAAAGATGTTAAGAATTTTAAAACTATCAATCAGATAATATCATTGATAAATATTTCTTCAGAAAATAAGAGCAAAAGATATGCCTATATAGCATGGAACATATTAGAATTCTAGCCTGTCATTCAAAATATTGCTGCAGGATAAGATATAAAGCAAAAACTTTTGTCACGCTACTTGAAACATTAGTAGTGTGTGTTTTTTCAGAAGAAAAAATATAATGGTACATATATATATATATATAATCAAAATTTCTCTACAAGAGAGAGAGATGAATAAGGATAGCTAAAACTGAAAAGAATTAAAAATGCAAGATAACCAGACAACAGAATTTAAAAGGAAATATGAAATATTAAAATAATAGAGTTAAATATAAAAATAATAGAGTTATATATATATATATATCAAACACAAGAAAGCACTTCCTTTTAATATGTTTCATAGAGGGCATGGTAATTTGTATACATTTTTTTTTTCATTTTTATTAGTCACAGTATGGTATTATTTTACCAACGAACATATTAATCTTATGTATTTTTAGAATCAGAAAAAACGTGTTCTTTTTTTAAACCTAAAAATGAAAATAGGTTATTGCATGAATTTGAATATTTCGCCTGAAATTCCTCTTCCTTCCATACCATAACAACTTTTTCTGAAACATTACGTAATACATAAATCAAAATTTTTATGTATATATATCTCAAGTAGATAAGTAAATCAATGCATATTTACTTACTTCTCCAAACCTTGGAAATCCATATGAGTGACACAGTGTTAAGTGAGTTATGGACTACTATCTTCTAAAAATGAATTACGGATTACTATCTTCTACTATGAAATAAGGACTACTATCTTCTACTAATGAATTATGAACTATTATCTTTTACTAATGAATTATGAACTACTATCTTCTAACTGAATAAGTTCTATAAGTGAATTTTGTAATTTCCTCCAGCATTTTAAGAATGGACGATTCACCGAGTTTGACAGATTAGTGATAAATAAACTAAATAAATTTGTTTTTAGTTTATTTAATATTAACTCTACTGAGTAATAATGATAATTTTCTTAAAATTTATTATTTAAAAGTAAAAAAAAAAAAAAAATGTTTCATGATTTTGTAAACTGAATGACGCAGATAAGTACTTTCCATTAGAAAAATGTAGACTATTCATTTGATTATATTGCACTCATTCTTTAACTGGGGTATTAATGTGAATTTATTGTTGAAAAAACTGAAATTTTCCTAAAAAGTTCATTGTAATATCCATCTCATAGCATTTTAAGTAGCCTTTTAAACCTATAATTTCAAGCATACTCTATTCTGTGTATTAAAATATGAAAAATATGTACAGAACGTAACAGATTCATTGGAACATGCAAATTTTGAGATATGTTCTGCGTTAATGATAAAATTAAAAGAAAATTTATTCAACATTTTTAATTTCATTCCTATGTGTAAAACTTAATGACAAAGCAATATTGAAACCACGGAAATAGGACCTCTAAACAATATAGGACCAATATTCAAATTGATTTTTAAAGGTAAGAGATTGAGTTAAAATATCAAGATAAAAGTTATTAAAATCATTATTTGAACTGAAAACAGTGTTTCGAATGTGTTACTGATAGCATGACTATATTCCAGATGGCATTTTTCCATGCCAGACATATGAGAACTTTTGATACCTTATTCCAGTGGTCACCAATCCCCAAGCCGAGAACCGGTACCGGTCCGTGGATAAAATAAACCTGTCCCCCCCAAAGGAGCACTAAATTATTATCATTTTATTTACTGTGGTGTATTTCTCTCGGTTTTGTTCGATTTTCATTTGATATTCACTTTTAGGTGTAACTGCATTTTATTTTGAAGGCAATTTTAAATACATATAAATAAAAATTGTTAAATCAAAACAATCTATAGCATAACGAATCAACGTCTCCATCCTTCAGCGAACTGCGTTAAAATTATCAAAAGTTGACCAGTCGCAGCAATAAAAAGCTGGAATGCACTGCTTTATTCCGTTAGTGAAGCAGAAGCCTAACAATACGGGAAAATGATCAATGATGGATATCGGAATGAGCCAGGAAGCTGCAAATTTATCGGCCACGAGGTCATTAATTTATCACACCTGCTGCACATTCTGTGTTCAATTACCCAATTTAAATTATAATTACTCTAGCAACGCGCTATTGGCGAAAGATACCGGCCATCAAAACATCTTGGTTTAATGGTTCGAAAGACACCTAAAATATGTAGTGCCTTATATCCGTAATTATTTTTGAGCCACCAAATGACTCACTTGATTTTTAATCAATCATTTTTTTGAAGATCTTTGCCTTTTACAGATATTTCTGTAAAAATAAATCTTTGTTGACAGTATAACGTATTCACCACAAAAGAAACACCTTTTTCTTAAGAAAGGTAAAAATTGGAAAAATCACAAAAATCGGAGAAAAAACAGAATTTTGAATTTTTTTGAAGAATTAAACTATCAACTCTTTTTTCTTCTAATGCAGTTTAAATTTTTGTCCTAGCTAAATTGGAAGAACTTTTGCAATCCATATTATGGTACTAGTATGCTTTAGTAAAAGAAAAAGTTTTTACTTTAAATCACACTTTTTTTCAAATGTGTAAATTACAATACAGAAGAAGTTTTTTGAAAACTCTACTGATCTTGTTTTGTTGTGCATGTTTAAAGCATTGAACACATATTAAAACTATACCACTGGGACATTTAAATAACCGTATTATAATCTAAAAAATTAGCTTTTTTGAAAGCAATGTACAAATACTTTTGGATCCCTTTCAATATATTCCCCTTTCCTATCAATGTATAGCTGAATACGAGTTTTCCGCCGTTCAAAGCAGTGATGTGACTCATTAGGTGTCACTATCTTCAGTAAATCTGCTGTTTTCCTCTTCATCTCATCTACAGATGGAAAAAATGCTCCCATCAATACATTTTTCTCTTTAAAAAACAAATATAAATCCTATGGGGCGAGTTCTTGTGAGTGCGTTGGATTCTCGAGTTCAATAATCCGTTTGTCTGCGGATAACTGTTTTACAGAGCACTGGGGCGTTATTTTGGTCAAGTGTTTATGTACCAGTTTAGCGCAAACTTTTACTATGTGCAAATTCTCGGATAAAATTTTTCTTATTGTTTCTCTGTCAATGTTCGTGATATCTGACATTATCCGAACACTCAAACGTCGGTCTTTTTGCATGGTTTCGTGCTTTTTTTATAATTTCTCTTCAGTTCTTGATAACACAGAATATTTATCATCTTCAAAAGCCTCCCGACCTTCCGAAAATCATTTGTGCAATTAAAACATCTGACCATGTGAACCGCAGTTATCTCTAAACACTTCTTTTAACAATTTAAAACATTAAATTAGAGTTTTTTTTGTTTTATTTAAAAAGGAATTTCAAATGAATGCTCACCTCAATTTTTGAGATTATCATCATCGCTGCACTCGATATGACAATTTCTTACTCAAACAAGGAAAAAAGCAAACTGAATTAGATGGAATGATGAATCACATGCCATTAGCTCCAAAATAATCAATGTCAACTATATTCGATTCCCACTCCTTCAAACTAAGACCAATGTCTAGGACATGGACAGTCTGGCCTTGAACAAACTGTCACACCTTGTATAAATGTAAAATTGTAACGGGAGGTTTTGCCAAGAAAGTTATTCAGAACAAATTTCACGATTCAAAATATACACTAATTTCCATCGTTTATATAGAATCTTTATCCATGTTACTCCACATACAAATTTTTTAACAAACTCCACAAACTTTTTTAAAAAAAGTACTCCCGTTTATAAATTACAATTATACAATAAACGCAAACAAAACATTTGTGACTGTACTATATCATTCAAGTGTTTTAAAATCATTCCCTAAAAATTTGTGTGTGTGTGTGTATGGTTGAGGTCTGAAATCAAGTAGTTGCATTTAACATGTGACCATAAATTGAGTGAGTTTTTTGGACTACTACACCAACCCTTCAAAGGAAAGAGAGTTGCCATTTATGTAATAGATTAGAAAAATATACATTTGTTATTAATTTCTCACTGGAACAAAATAAAGGGTCTCTCAATTCGCTCAATTTCAATCACTTCTCAATTCCTCTCAGTATAATAAAGCAGCTTCTTTTATTCTTCCTTGTGAACTTTATAAAGAATCGCAGAAACATTTCCTTCGATATTATGTAAATAATAAATAGCTAAGGGTTTTTGCAAAATCTTTGTTAAAAGGTATCCGACTTCCTGCGAGAATTTTTTTAAAAAAAATGTAGATAAAGGGATTTTTTTTTTTTTGTTTTTAGATTTGCTCAGTACACTTTAAGAGAAATATCCTAAAATAAAGAAGAAAAAAGAAATTTTTATTACTAAAATGGGTAAAAATTGACAAAAAATATCATAAACATGGCCCATTTTGCACGAAAAGTTTATGAACAAATTTTCACTTTGTCAATTCTGATGTTATTCATTTTCGAAATGACCTTCACGATAAGGGATATTTTAATTTTTACAAAAACTAGAGGAATTTATCTTGGTTATTAAATGAAATTACTTAAAAAACAATGATTACATTGCCATATTTCGTAAGCAGTTCAACGAATGAGTGGTCTAGAGGTAGAGCCGCCACCTGTGGAACAGCTGGTCTCGGGTTCAAAACCTACCGACTGCTACTCGTCAGTTTCTTTAAATTGACTCTCTGGAATTCTCCAGAGAGTTCCAGCGTATGCAAATTTATGGTAATTTAAATACTTCTAGAATATTTTAGATGTCACCACTGTATCATATAAAAGCTGCTTTCTTCGAGCTGGGGGTCAGTTCGTCTGGTGTACGATCAAGTAGATCACGCTTGCATTCAATAAAAATTCTCATTGCTCTATTCAACCGTTGTATTCCTACCTGTTCTACACTCCAAGAATCTTCGTGACAATATTAACATAAGGGACTGTAAATTTTGTAATAAAACAGTGAGATTGATAAATCTGAAGGTTAAAACACTTCTACTATTATACATGCACAAAAAATTTCAGTTAATTACTTTCAAAATTTTTTTTAGCGATCGTGGACTTTGTTTGAGCATTTTCAAAAAAACATATTTTGAGTAAAACGCGTTTTAAAGTGTGACATATCGTGCTTAAAGTAATAGCATCCGCTTTTACTAAAACACTTGCAGATTTTGTTCCAGCGAACGGAAAACAAAAAAAACTTAGTATTTTTATAAAGCTAGGAAGATGACCTATAAATTTAAATCATAAAATAGAATTTGTAAATTTTTGGCAAAATACACGATTTTAGGGTAGTCGGATGCCTTAAGTAACATAATTGACATAACTGGGACAGTAACATAACTGTGACAGCCTTAAGTAACATAACTGTGACAGCCCAATACCCATAAACCTCAAAACATTTCGCTGCACTCGGGAGACAATTCTAAAGTAAAAAAATATCAGAGGATACAGAAGGAGCTGTGCCAAGAAATAACAGATCTTAGGAAAGATTTCACTGATCCGTCATAAAAAACGGACCACTCGCTTTTTGCCGCCTTGTAGTTTTTAATAAATGTAAAATTTTAAGACTAATTGTAGACGTAGAAACAAACATCTTAATGAAATTATCTACCTTTTTAAACTCACGTTACATTAGCATTCTTCCTCAATGCCTTACAACAGTATTCATCGTAGACCATTTAATTCTGAATTAGGGGCAGATAATGAAACTTTTTAAAATTCTAGATCCGTCACTGACGTCAGCGTTTCTCAAACTACGGAGCATGACACTCTAGGGAGTTGTGATTACTCTAAGGGGAAGTGGGCGAGCATATTTAAAAGTCGAAAACAAAGATTATTAAAAAATTATTAATTTGCTGAAAGTGAACAAATAAAATATACATTCCGACATAAAAAATAAAAACACATTTACACTCTGATATCATACATTTTTAAATGTATCAAAACTGCTTAATGTATTTTATAATTAATTTAGCAATACTAAGTTAAGAACAAGTTTGATAATTATCATTGACCCCATGGGCTTGTCATATATAAAATTATAAATAAAAATTAACACGTATTTTGATACTTTGTACGGTTTATAAATAATCTCTTAACTACCGATGAAAAGATACATGATTCGCACCCCAATGCCACTATTTTCCACGCAGACGTGTGTATGTGATGTATTGGGGGAGGGGTGGAGATAGAGAGCAACTAAGAAATCCTCTGAAATCAGTAAATCCTTCGCAAATGCTGTCAAGGTCCTTTTATTGCATTCTAAATAATTATATGGATAGGATGTACATAGAAACGATGGTACTTCAGAAAGAAGTATATACATATATGTGTCCGGGGCAGTTAACGCTTTGACCGAGCAAGACGTTTATATACGTGCACTGAGGTTAATGCTACATTCTTTTAGTCGTATTTTTGCAGATTTTTAGTAAGTCAAATATAGTTTATTGAGTAATACATTATGAAAAAGGGGGTGCGATGTAATTATGATTGAAAATTGGGTCACAAATAATGAAAATTTGAGAAGCACTGTCTTAAGTTCACCCTCACAACACTTGAGACAATTTAAATTAATTGTCTTTGGTGGAATGGAAAACCCAAACAATTGAATGGACTTGGACACGATCACTTCCAACCTTAATTTTTGGATTGATGTGGCTCAAATTATTCAGTTTAAATGCCTTAGTTAAATAATAGTAAAGATCTATACATTTTAAAGTAACATATGACGCATATTTTTCTTTTTTGTGTCAAATATCAAACAATATTAATTTTCTGAATATTTTCTGCTGCATAAGTCCATCTAGATTTCACTTTTTTTGCATGATTCATAAGTGGATAATCAAAGGTATCATAGGTATTGGAGAGGCTTGACTGCAGAAACTATCCATATTCTTCGATCGGGTCTCAACTTTTCGATTAATCTAGATTCGAAAAAAATTCTACCGTAGAAATATTCAATAATATAACAATTTCAAGCGATTAATATTATATGATTATTAACGATTTTAAACATTAAAAAAATATATATGGAAAAAAAGATTTCTGACTTAAACAATCTGCTTTATGTGATCATTTTAAATACTAAAGTTTTACTCACAGTACACATTTAGAAGTAGAATATTATACAGATTTGAAAGCATAAACGGTATATAGTTCATATTCATAAAATGATATTAATTTCACTTTAAAATAACATAAAAAAGTGACTTCAGAATTATTTTCATTGAACACAATTATTTAAATCCTTGACGATGTTTAGTATTCCTTTTATAAAGATTTTTTTTCACATTTAGAAACAAACAAAAAAATTCAGTTTGAAAGTAAAAATATGAACCTTGTCAGAACATGTTTAAACCGCCATTATTCACCAACTTGTGGTCCATGGTTAACTAGTAGCCCGTTAACACTTATTGATAGTTCAGAAAAATTGGCCATTACGTTAAATATGTATCATACTTAAATACAGTATTTTTTTTATTTCCTTAAAAAATATAATTACTCTATAACTTTGTTACCTACATTGTGTGAATATCACAATAAAGTAAAGATTTTCTGACTATTTTTATATTGATCCCCCACACATGTGTTCTTTTCCCTGCAGTGACTCTCTGCCTGTGGAAAAGCGAGTTTTACAGGGACAGCTCACTTTTCACAACATAAACGTAAATAAGATTATAGAAACTCTAGAAAAGATATGACCAAGGTTACCTGATTGGTAACTTTACCACCCTATGGCGATAAGTTTGGTGGCAAGTTTTGTCGCAAACGATGATGCCAAGAAACTATTGAGAACTTCCAAGGATTGATCAATCTAGATATTCCCATGAGGCTATATAAAAGTCGGTGGAGTCCTGAAGACTATCGATCATGAATAGAATCTGCTTGTGCGTTGTCTGCGATAAGGCAAAAAGACTTTCGTTGTCTGATATCCTACTCGTGGACCTATTCTAGAGAGCCGTTCCTGGAACTTTGTAATTTAAGAATATACATGAATTTGTCTTCGTGTATTCATTTGTTCGTCCTTTGTTCATTAATAAATCTCTCATTATTCAAATAATTGATGTCGACGACTGCTTTGCAGAAAAATCTGCTACAATAATTAGATATTTTACTTTTTTTCTTAATTTGTATAAGTGGTTCGCCTAATATTAAATTGTACATTTAGTATTTCATAAAGCTTTAAAGTTTGGTGTCATCTGGCTTAGGCGATCGAAAATATATTTTTTATCTTCTCCTTAACTCAGTTGCTAAAATTAGTTGAAGTGATTCAGATGTAAACATATTTTTAATGCTTGAAATAACTGTATTTTATTTCAATTCAAAATGTCATCAATGATAAACTTAAAGAGAAAAGGAGAAATTATTTATAATAACATCTAATATTGTAACAGAGAGGTAAGTAACATAAAAATGTATTTCTTACACTTTTCTTGGGAACGACATCACTTATTCTGCGGGATGAAATAATAAAATATTTTGGTTAGTATGGGTGGCAACGTTAAGTCCTGTTCTGATTAATTTTCATTGAATTGATTGCTAAACGCTTTATTTTTGCCTGATTTTGCAATTTCGTTGAGTTTGGGTATCGAGATATGTATTTTGTATTTTTCAAGTTTTATTGCGAAATAATCTTCAATTTTGTTCAGGTTGCTAAGATAGACATCGGTTTCACATTATTGTGAACTTTTGTTTGATCTTTTTAGCTATTCTATCACATTAGTGACTCTTTTTGTATTATTTTAGTAACACGTCTTTCTCTTTAAGTTAAAGGGAAATAAAATATAGTGATAGTATTCATTACACACTAAAGTAGATATTACATAATTTTCCTTAAGAATGTGAAATAAATGAAGGTTTATTTCTTTTTTTTAGTGTTTACAAAATCTTAATGGTAAATTTATAAATTATTTGTGTTTTAAATAAAAAATAATGTGGATAACTTTTATAAAATTAAATAAACAAAAAAATCTCTGTTGAGGTTTCTTAAATATTTTACTTACTTTTCAAGAATTATAGATACAAACATATTTAGGAAATTAATACATTTATTTTGTACTTTTACAGATTCTTTTTACGGCTCGTTTAAATAAAGAAGTCTATCGAACATACCACAATGACGTCAATTTTATATGTTCTAGCATTTAATATTTACACTTTGAAAATAAAAGAAAGAGATAGGTATAGGCTTAGTGTTCATAAAACTTAATATGACTTGAATTTAAATTTGACGAATCCAAGACGTTCATTAATGTAAGTAAATATTTCAAACCAAACAGCATATCCATTCCAATATTTGCAAACATTTGAAAATGGATCTCAAATACTACGTGACATATTTTACATATCCATTTCGAATAGTGAAACGATTTATGTGCGTGATGATTTGCTAAGTTAGCCCTCTTAAAAGGTTTATTAACAGCTGTTAAAAGCTAATATTAATTTCGAACATCGAATGATGTTCTTGGAATATCTAGATCTATGATGCTTTTGTAAAATCAGGAATATTGATAACCCAAATACACCACTTAAAAGTATATAAGAAATAGAATATAAGGTAAAATTAATTGTGTGCAGGCAAAATAATATGTTTAACTGAGAAATGAGGGAATATTTAAAAAAATAAAGCCGTTACACAAATAATAGCTAAATATTTATTTATTTAAGACATTTAACTAACATATTTGAGACGAAAATACTATTACCTTTATGTTTTAAGTACATTAACTGGTGCCATTTTTTTCGCTACTGCCGAAAAAGAAAAGGTTACCAATTCAGTGGTAACAAACTTATCAAACAATTTTATTGTAATGTGGTTCTAAAAACTGAGAAAAATGAAGGTAACAATATTTTACTAACATTAAGAGAAACTAGGTAAACTCATACTTTCAGACTACCGATTTTTTCTCTTCAAATTTAACTCTGTTGAGTTCATCACATATCAATTTAAGTCAAATGATGGAGCTATTTAAGAATTTCTCGAAGAATCGGGTTGCTTACAATAAAAGAAGTATGCGAACTTTTTTAAAAACTTCAATTGTTTATTTTATGCTTCTGTAAAATTGATTAAAATTCTCTTATGAAATATTGATGGAATTAAAAATCCAAAGATGTTCATTGAAATGGAACACGAAGAGAAAATTCAGAGAAATTAATGTGACTTTTTGAAATATTTATCGTGTTAATAAGCTTATTTTACAACAACATAGAATTTATCTTCAAGACAGTTAGAGTGTAACCCCTTCTAGACTCAGACAGAAGGCGGAAAAGGAGGAGAAATATTAAACATTTAACAACATTAGCACTAAAAATAATTCCAGAAAACAGAGTATGTTTCAGTAAGAAATATTTCGATTTACTATATAACATGATATGAGTTCATTTTTATTCAAGCAATAAAATTTCTACTTTCATTTTACATACCGACATGATTATGCAACACTGATCACATCGACATCCTTACAATTCATTTATATTTCTTTTATTTAATCAGGATCAATACATTGCCTGATTGTATTTATATACTAAAAGCACCCTCTAAGAAAACGTAAGGACTATTAGCGACAAAACTTGCATTTTTAGATCATGGTTAAATGACGAGAACAACGCTCGAAGTTTCTAGTTCATTTTTCAAACTTCAACACCATGTCAGCATGTGGACTTGGAACCATGAAAGATCTTTAGGGGCACCTGGATTTGAGCTTACGACTAACCAGTCACAAATTGGTCACTAGGACCACTCGTACATCATGGCCAAAATATTTTCTAATTTTCATGAATGATTCTATTAGGAGAAATAACATCCAGTTTGAATTATGAATTAATTGGTGAATTATCACATGATTTAGATCTTCTTGATGGAGATAAATTAGTTTCTTTTATCAACTGCATCATTACAAAAAGAGTTGAATTTTAAATCATAAAATGTATCCAAAATTTAAAAAAAAACATTTCTCTCAAACTTATCTATTTTTTATTTGTTTGGGTTACTTTCAATCGAAGAATGAATTCTATCCTTCAGATCGAATTAAAAGTTCTCATTTGCATAAGGAATCTCTTTGAAAAATTAAACACGACACAAAATTAATAAATTTAACACATCAAAAGATTTTTTTTTTCTTATTTTTAAAAAATTACAATATGTTTAGATTTTGAAAATTTATTGAAAGGTGAAAAAAATCACATTAAAATAATTTTATATAAGTTTTAACTAAAAATAAATGAAATCCCATGCTAAATAATGTTTTCACGTATTATGTCCCAGTTATATTTTCTCCCGATACTAAATTAAATTTAAACACATTTTTTTTAATCCTTGATAAAAATTTAAAAATATTTGACTTTGATTATGATTGATTATACTTGCTAAATATTTTCCTCAGATATTTGTTACTTACTTTGATGATCATTAAACTTTCACCCATCTTAAACAAAAATAACAAGTTCACTTGACATACAAACTATTGCTTAGAAACTTAGGCTGAAAAATAAATATGACTGGCATACATTAATAACATTTCGAAGAGTCAGAAGACATGGTCACTCTAATATCTTAAAGTTGACAGATACACTAAATATAACACTAAATAGTTACAAAATAACATAGACAGCAATACTAAACTGTTTTGATTTATTGAATATTTGAACTACTCTTTTAACGCTGTTACGCAATGCATTTTTTCTTCTGTACTTAAGTATCGTTGAGTACTTATGGAAGTATTGAAAACGTAAATTAAAAAAATTACAAGTTGCATAGCCCGGCGCTGCACGGGCTTTGTTTAGTTAAATATTTTTCTCTTCCCTGCACAATAGCAGCACTTCGAGATGTGGATGTAATTTCTATATTAGTATGCCAGTAAAATATTCTTTTTCGAAATTTCTTTGACTGATACGCCTCATCTATGGTTATTTGTCTATCTGCTGTAAATCTCACTGGAGCTTGATGAATGTTGTGGTCAGCGGTCTAGGTTGACAATCACCCAACTCCATCCATCTCTTTGTGTTATGCTTCTTCGGGCAATTTAAAACTTTTTGATCCACAGACATACACACAAAAAAAAACCTTTCTTCTTACGAGATAAAACCCTTTGCCCGTATTGTGAACAAAAGAGTCACCGGTGAACTTCATAACAATTTACAGCGAAAGACCACGGAAACTTTATATCTCCTCGTTGCTCCTCTTTGGTGTAATCTGATTGAGAAGTTCACATGCTTATACTGTTGTAGATAGACAACAACTAACGTGATCGTGATTTAATTCCGCGCACACGTGATCACAAACGCACCATTAGTTATGCATGACCACAACGCATGCGCACGCATTCACCATATACCTTTATTTAATAAGGTTGTAGAACGAAAAATGTGAGTAATTTTTCACTCACCTTAGTATTTAAGCAAATACCATGGGCGTAATCTACCATTATATAGGGGTTGTCGTGTATGACAAGTGCACAGGCAGAAACGATGATAAAAATTAAAGAGTGCCAAAGGCGTGAATGATTACCTTGACAATACCCTCGACCTTTTCTGTGTATAGTGAAACCATGTTAAACGCAAGGTCAATTTTGAAAAAAAGCTAAGAAAGTGTTTGGGAATCAGCATTGTGCCTGGGCAGTGCTTGCACTCCACATAAGTTCTTTATCCGTCAGGCAGGATCTGCATGCATTTGAAGTGGTCTGGTTATCGTCATCGTTATCTTACGGTTGTAGTTTAATTTTGCTAGTGAGTATTTTTTTCCGAGAGTTTGATTAGAGCTTTTTTTTTGGAACCGCTTTGACATCAAAAACCAAAGTAGAGAGTTCTGGGTTCGAGAGAGAGAGAGAGATTGTTCTGGGTTCATTGGCTACAGCGTCATCCAGCTCATCCGATATCAGAGTGGGCTGGAATCTACTGAAAGGTGCATAATTTTTCCATTGCCTCAATGGAGCAGAACATAGTTGACGTCTTAGGAGAGCTTTACTTTTCCTCCTTGAATGGCTTTGAGTGCGGATCTGCAATCCGAGATCACAATGATGTCGTCGGAGGGAACGAAAATTGTCCATTCAAGGCATGTATCTAGAGTCGTCCTGATTACGCGGAGTTTAAACGTAAAGTTGGAAGTGAGTTTCTACGCTGAGACCCTATACTTTGAAGTTGTATAACTGTGTATGTAAGAAAGACATTATACATCCTCCACTGTTGCAGTCTGAGTCTGAAGAACCGCCGGCATAGGCAATGAATAGACAAAGCTGCGTAAGATTAAGTTTTGTACCAATACATTTTCGTTTTATAGTATCTTTTGATTCCTTTTTTGCTCAGAGCTCTTACAAATTCAGAGTAATCTTGACTGAGGAGGATGATTTGAAACTAGTAATCCTGAATGATGTCAAGACGTGTGTTTTATGTTAAGATAATTTCTTATGCCACTGTCCAACTGAAGTGTTGAAGACCTTTTCAGCCTTCTCTTTACTTTCCAGGAACGGAAAGCGATATTGGAGATTTATCGCTCGTGGCGGCTTCTGATTTTATTCGCAAAGGTGATAGTGGTAAGTTTCCTCCTGTTTCCTAATGATGATAGACCACATTCATTTTCAGCTTTCATGTTGCTTGTCGAAGACACAGCTCCAATAATAATTATGGACTATGCATTGCACATAGTCAATTTTCTCTTTTGAGATGGAAGAGGATGGAGCCTACACGTATATTGCACAGTCGAAGATTGGTCCTGTGAGTGCAGTGTAGGTATTTAAGACTGTACTTGGCGTAAGACCCCAAGTCAATCTACAAAGATTTCTAAGAAAACTGAGCTTTTTTTTGCGGGATATTCTCGATAGGATTTGTAAATGCTTCGGGTGACAAATAATTGGCGTGGGCTACTTTTTCATTTCCTACTATTAGTTCACTCCTCCCTACATATATATATTTATTTAAATCTTGTTCAAATTTTCAATTGTTAGTAAAATGCTTTTCATTCATCCATTCAAGTTCAAATAAATTTATTTAAACTTGTAGTGGATGACACTTGATGTTAATACATTTTTTCAAATATTTGCATTAATTGAATTAAAAAATTAATAAAGAATAACAAAAATAATAGTCCAACAGCATATATAGAAAGGAAACTCTTTCGTTGTGTCTGTGTAGCGCAATGAATAGCACGTTGGGTTTCTAATCCAAAGGTAGTGATTTCGAATCCCACCTGGAATGGCGTAATTTCTGAGACTGTGTTTTCTTTATTATTAGAAAAATTTAATTTAATTAATCAATAAATATTAACAAACAAAAAAATAGGCCAAAACCTTATATAGAAAAGAAAATGAAAATTGCAAGCAAAATCACTTTCTTTTTTATCGGCTGGGTGGCGTGGTTGGTTTGTCGCTGGCCCTCTACACCCAAGGTTGCGGGTTTGACCCCGGCCCAAGTCAGTGGATTTTCTTGATGCAGAAAATCGACAGCGGCCATGTCGTATGATTATACGGCATGTGAAAGATCCTTAGAGTGTCTGTTTGGCTTGGATGCTCTCGGCAAAATTAAATCCTAGTGCAAGTTCGCATCGTCAAGAGCTCAGGTGCCTCCCTCTGTGGAGGAAACTGGGTGTCAAAATTGTTTCCTGTAATTGGTATCGTCTATATGGTGCAGCGCTAAAAAAGTGGTACCAGCTCCTGGAGAATGTACTAGGTCTGCAATGGTTTAAATTACCAATAAGCCCCATTGAAAAAAAAATTGTCACTTATAATTTAATTATTCTGTCATATGTATATACATATTTATATTAATTATAACTATTTAATAAAAAGCAATTAAAATAAAAAATTTCTTTGTTGACCAAAGTAGGAATTGATTAAAATTTTTTTTATATTACTTGTTCAATAATAATTTATCTTTATATTAGGATGAGAGATTTTCTATATTTCTTCTGTGATAAGAAAAGGCACAAAAATTTGGATTTTTCTGGATTCATCTACAACTTCAGCTGTTTAGCTCAATTTTCGATATGGGATAGATTAATGTTCATATTGTATTGTTAACATGGAATGGGTTTTGTGAAGGGTAAAACCTAAAAAGCCTTCAGGTATTAAAATATTCCTTTTCGTCAAAACTTCTCTAGTAACTAAATTTTAAAGTGACCAAAATTACCAGTAAACATTTTCAAAGATTAGCACTATCCAAGGATCCACCAGCATCATGTAGACTACTTGACTTTGCGAAATGTAGATAAATAAAAAATAATTTGCAGTGTACTATACTAAAAGTGAATGGTTTTATAAACAAGTTAAACAATTTACTGAAAAACTCTTCTTTATAAAAATAGAAGAAAAACTTGGGAAGAAAACGTTTTCAAATGACTTTTTCTCCAATTTAGAGAGAATCACTTTTAATATAAAAAGAAACATAAAATTTTCCTTAAGTATTTCAACTTAGGGACGATAACATAGAAATTAATAAGCCTTTATTTTGCTCCGTACTAAAACTAATTAGTCTAATTATAAGGGTTTTAAAATGTATTTCATGATTTTATTCGCAAATTCTTGACAATGAAAACATGAGTTCATTTTCATATTAAACACACAAAGCCTGCTGAAAACTTCTAGAAGTTCAAACGAAGATTCTTAAGACCCCAAGCAAAAATAACAATTATATTCCTAGTTCAAAGTTATAATTGGTAGAGTATCTTTCCATTGTGTTCCATTTTTGTATGGCAAAAAGAACTATATTATTCACTTTGATTCTTTCAGAATCCAAGTACTTTGAAGAATTCGGAGGCTTTGTAATGGTGCTCTCTTCACTATTATTCAGAAGTGCTGTTCTTAAATTAATTTTAATGAGGCGTTATCGCTGAAGATAAGTTTCAGACTAATTATAAAATAATTGCCTTACAGTGGCAACGTTTCTACTTGTTAATACATTTCTAGAATATATCCCTAATTATGGCGCATTCGTATGAATGAAGCTAATTGCTTTGCATTTTAAATTGCATCGTTTGCTGTTTGAAATTATTAGACATTTTTGAGCTTTTGTTATTTCTTAGTATTCTGAAGCTTATATTTTAATTGAAAAAGTCTAAAGTATATTTATCATATTCGGTAAGTATTTGAGCTATCTTATTGGTTTTTGAATTACATTCTCTGAGAAATATAGTTAAACTGTAGTCATTACTGTATATTATCAAGAGGTATATCACTTTTTTCTTGCAATTACATCACTACATTATATCAAAATATAAATCGAGTGATGAAACTACAATTTTGCACAAATTATTCTTTTCTAAGTTATAATTTTGGTGGGAATATTTAAATAGCAAGCAATTTTATTCAAATATGTTTTAAATCATCAAACATTAATTTAAAGAATAGTAATGATACATTGAAATTTCCAGCAAAGTATAAGTAATAAATATATACTTCTAAGAGTTTTTATTATATATTATAATACTTTGAGTTTTGCAGGCTTAAAAGTTCTAATACAAATAAAAATAATTAAATAAATTAGAAAAATATGATTTTCTAGTAATACTAACAGTATTATATCTAGTAATAACCATCTTAACGAGCTATTATTTTTATGGCTGTAAATGAATTCAATAATTTATAGTTATATTTATAAATTAAATCATACAGCGTATGTGCAACGAGTTTTCTGAAACGTTTTCTTTCAAATAAATTAAAAAACATCTATTCTAACATCCTTCAAAAAAATCGTAAAATATACAGACAAATATTCTTGACAGAAAACTTACATTTAACAACAAAATTAATTTCCTTTAAACTAGCAAAACCCTAGTTTTCATTCCTTTAGAACTATAGCTAAACACAAAAAATTAATTATCTGAACGACATTTATATTCAGTAAGATTTATGAACTAATAATAATAAAATATTGAACATCAAATAAACATTTACTCATTTTCAAAGGAAACATTTACCCCAAATCTTTTTATGTGCCGCAGAAAAAAAGATACATCCTTCAGAAAACCGTGTAAAAAAATAGTGTAAAAATAATGCATATAACAAATGGTGAATTTGAGGATATGTTCGACAAAGTTAAAAAATCGCGTAAGATGAAATAATTATTAAATCCATGTTAAATATTTATAAGAAATATGTAACATGTCGAAACAAACAATTTTTATTACTCATCAAAGAAATAATTTTTAAATAAAAGCAATTAAAATTAGTGTATAGTGAAAATTTAGTATATAAGTGTATAGAACATATGAAAATTCAAATAGAAATTAGAAATCAAACTATTAACAACATTTCACATTAACGTTTATTACGAACGGCATCAAAACTGCTCTCTTCAGTAGCTTGTCAGGTATGTCTAGCACAATTATTGGCTTTGATTTGAATTTTGTTCTTTATTAAGGACCTCTTTTGGTGGTTTTATTGTCGTTACGAAGTCTTTTAATACCTTTTTATATTAAAAAATTATCATCAGCGTCAATTAACTTGAAATTTCACCATCAATTTTAAAAAAAAAACCGTTAGAACCTTATAGAAATTAATTGAAATTGTTTTTGGTATCCCAGAACTCTAAACACAATAAAATCCAAACCTTATAAATACAATTTTACTGAAGAATGAAATGCTGTGTTATAGTTGAATTACAACAAAGAAAGAAAATTAATAATGAAATTCGAGTATTCTCCGTAACTCCAGAATACAAAGAGCAAACAAGCCACGAAGTAGACCAAGATATTCAAACATGTGTGGGCATAAGCAGACAATCAACTGATTGCACTATTCAAAATGAGAATTAAAAACATTCGGGGATGGAGGGGGGGGGGGAAATCGTGTTAGAACAAAAAATTAGTATAAGAAAGTAAATCGATGAAAGTGATATTTCAAAATCGTATGAAAAAAGATCATGTAAAAAAAGCGTAGGTACATATGTATTTATCTAATATAAAAAATTCAAGTGTCACAGTGTTTGTAACCAAACTCCTCCGAAACGACTAGACCAAATTTTATGAAATTTTGTGCGGATATTCAGTAGGTCTGAGAATAGGACGTAAACTATTTTTCATTCCGACATTGCAATTAGTTGAGAAGATAT
The DNA here is from genome assembly GCA_019973975.1 of Trichonephila clavata. Taxonomy (NCBI): domain Eukaryota; kingdom Metazoa; phylum Arthropoda; class Arachnida; order Araneae; family Nephilidae; genus Trichonephila; species Trichonephila clavata. The sequence goes on along the minus strand of BMAO01029994.1, from coordinate 9,066 downwards.
TAATTAAAAACCTTAAAAAGTGCCTAACTGTTTTACTCCCGAGAGTTGTTTCTTTGGCTAAACTTCAATTCCGTTTCGGCCGAGCAGAGATCCGCACTTTTCCAACCATTTTAAAAAAGCCATCCACAATTTCTGCTTTTGAAATCAGACAAAAATAATTACAGAATCGGAAATTTCATTTATTTCGCCACAATACGGTATAATATTTTTACAAAATAATGAAATTTTCTATTTTTTAAGATTTTTTTTAAAAAAGAGTTGAAATTGATGCATTTTTATGAAAATTATTTCTAAATTGTTGCATGTGAATTTATTTTTGTGTTATTAAAACGATATTCTACACTAAATAACTTCAAGCCTTTTTCTTTAGAACCAGTCATTTAAAAAAAAATGCCCAAAACTTTTTTTTTTATGATTTTTCGAAAAATTGTCAAAATTTTTAACTTAACATTGAAACTTAATTAACTTCGTTATTTATTAAGAAAATTTTTTGATTTTCGTAAAATACCGTTTTTGAAAGAAATAATTTAAACAGTAATTTTTGTACATTTTTTATTTAAAATTACTTCATTTTTGAAATTAATGTGTGAAGTTTGAAAGCATTAACTTAAAAATTAAGCCCTGAAAAATAAAAAATTCGCGAGTTTACAGTTAGCCAAGCCTTGGCGTCGAAAAATGGTTTCGTGCCAAATAGCTTTCAACTGTTTCACCGCCCATTTCACATCTAACTCAAGGGTTACACCAAAAAGTTCTGACTTAAACATGCGAAAATCAGCAAATTTGGCGAGAAAAAAAAATGTGAGTGAAAAAGTCATTTTTTCTTTATATAATTTTCAAAATTAAATCATTATTGATGTCATATTAAGATGAAAGAATGTATTCAATACAATTTTGAGATTCATTTAAAATATTTATCTGTATCAAAATTTTTGTTCTCTTTCATATAAAACTTACAGTTTACTTTAAAATAATGCATAATGTATATAACTTTTTTTTATATCTAATTTCATGATAAAAACGCAAAATTTGCCCATTTAGAGTTTTCTTTTTTTGAATTATTCAATTAAATAAGCTTAACTTCCTTAGAAAAAAAATAAAAGCTATGTTCATATTATATATTCTTTATTATTAATTTCGTGTTATTAATATATCAAAAATCACTAAATTTGGCGAGTAAAAAAAATTGCAAGTGAAAAGTTTTCTATTTTTTCCTTATTTTTTGTACATACCTTTAATTCAATAATCCATATATTACATTCTCTTATAAAACAAAAGTAACTAAAATATTTGCAAAAAACTGAATCGATTTTATGCCGATATCATTATTTCAAATAAGTTTATTGCAATACATTTAAATGTATTCGTCAATCGAAATTTTTCAATTATTACGTGAATACATGTAGATCCCCTCTTGAATTAAAAATTACTTTTAATTTCAACCTTCCATTCATGATTAACGTCTATTCTCCCGTGCTGCTACTGGCCTTCATTGTCGAGTGGTCAGGACAACCGATTCATAACAAGAAGCTCTCGGTTCGAATACAGGGAACTCCATTTCTGATTATTTTTCCCTCGTAAATTAATGTTACAGACAGAAACTTATTTGAACAAACCGTCAAAGTATATGAGCTTTGATAGTTATTTTAAAGTCATGTCATCAGAAAGTCAGTTTATAGAATAGGAGCTATGTAGTATTTTGATAACGACGAATTATTCTGAAAGCTATAGTTCGGGGAAGGCAACGTAAGATCTTATTAATAACATAATACACTGATATTATATATTTCAATACTCTTTTTTTTTTTTTTTTTTTACAGAATCAAATATGGCAAGTTGTATTCACGAATTCTGCATTATTAATTTCATGAAATATAACTTGAATCACAATAATACATAAAAAATTTAGAATCCAAAACAAAATTTTTTTATTCAAATGAAACATTTCTTTTATTTTTTTCAAAAGAAGTAATTTCATATCATTCGAAAATAAAAGAAGATTGTGTTTCATTAGAATAAAAATTGATCAAGTAATTTACAGAAATTCTTTTCATCTTATTGCCTCAATTAAACAAAAAAAAAAAAGGATTCAAAATTAATATCATGTCGAAAAGGTTTGAGAAAAAATCAATGGATTCTTCCTCGGATCCACTTACTTTCTGTTTATTTTTCAAAATATTTTTTTCAGTTAAGAATGAAACGAATCAAAACATTCCAATTGTTTGGAAATTTTACCATTTTTTTATTACCTGCGAGTTTTTTTTAACATGAAAAAGGTTTAATTTAGATTAATTCAGATGCAATTATTGATACGACTGATTTTTAAAAAGGGCATTAATGTATTTTATTGTAATTACTTTTCATTTCAAGTTTCAATTATTCTCTACGTTAATGATTCTATCAAAATAAAAATAATTAATTTTCACCTTGTGTAAAAAAAAATGGAATACATTTGAAGAAAATGATAATCATTAGTGAAAAATTGTCGATTTTAATATTTCTTTAATTGCTTGTTAAATGTTTCGCTTTAAAATATCTAAGGCTTCTTTCACAATATTTAAATCGTGTGGTTTTCTTTTCTCTTAAAACTTATAAAATAAAATCGAAGGGATTTATTCTAGAGCAGTGATTCTCAAACTGTGAGGTGCTCCCCTCTAGAGTGCGTGATAACCCTACGTGGAGGGGGGTGCGAGCGTATTGAAAAGTTGATAATAAAAGATTATTATAAATTATTAATTTACTGAAAGGAAAGAAATTAAAATATACATTCTGACATAAAAAATAAAATACACACATTCACGCTCATATAATATACTAATAAATACACATTAGTACCGCACAATATAATTGATGAGTTATTTATCAATACTAAATTAAGAACAATAATAAATACTAGTGATTGCCACGAACTTATCTTGTACAGCACATATTTTCAAAGGAAGGTCTGTTGTTGTTGTCGTGTGCTTCCCGCAGGGAAGGAATGAAAGTTGTCTTTGCCTGTGAGATAGCTTGGACTTCTTAACGATAGATGGCGACACCGCCTATCTCCACCTCCACAATTTTGGCATGGAGCTGAAGGGGAGAGAAATGTTCTCCAGCCCCTTGCACTCGTGGTTTCTGCTGCGACCGCCCTCAAGACTTTCGGATCCACTGATTTAACGAGCACGTACTCCGTCTATACTCGGTGGTATTTAGTGGCATCGGGCATCGAACCTAGGCCCTCAGGTCTGGAGTCCGATGCTCTAACCACTAGGCTACCCACAACCCCAAGGGAAGGCTTAATATTAGAAAGTGACACCCTAAGTTCTTTAGTTGGCATGTATATTTAGTCTTCAAAGCAGCCACCTCAAAAAGTCTGGTTTCACAAAGGTAGGATCTTGAAATAGAATTCGAAATGCTTTGTTGATGCCAAATTTGATGGTATAAGATAAAGAGCAACACAAACTATATTATTTTTCCAATGGAATTTGTACTTTTAGCAATAGATTATTGAAAAATAAATATTTAATTTAATTTAAAATTAATTTGCAAATCTCTTCCAATTAAAAAAAATCAGAAATAAAAAATAACAAAATGTTTATCCTATTACTTAAAAGTATTTTACGTTAAATATCAATAATTTAAAAGTAACACACTGTTATACAAATTTTAATACTTTTATCCTGATAATTGTCCATATAATTGATTTGTAAGGATTATAATAAAGATTGTATTGCCACTTCAGAGTCAAATTACATTATTATTGCGTTCAAAATATTGTTATTGTAGGGAGAGGAGGAGGAGACGAATATTATGATTGAAAATCGGATCGCAAATACTGTAAGTTTGAGAAAAACACTATTTTAGGGATTAAAAGAAGTAATGTCCTATACATTAGTAAGCACCGAAAAATTAATGCTTCATATTTGAAAAAAATTGAAATCATAACTATGCATTTAGTAAAATTTTATTTATTAAAATTATTTAATCTCTTCTTATATAAAAAGTTTTTCTTGATGCTGCAATAAATTTACTACGTACTATCGCAACAATGCCAACGTTCAAGATAACTCGTCAAGTTGGCAACCCCGACTTCTCATGTGTCGTTTGCTCTGGATTGGAAACTATGTGCTTCGTTTCATTTAATGTCGCAAATACGATTGCGATAGCATATTTATTGCAAGCTCTCACAAAAAAATATATTGCAGCCATTACTTGAACTGGAAAGGTTGCGGGAAAAGAAAGGCGTTGCCTCATACGAAGACTTAATAACAATCAACGGAACTAAATATTGAATTTTCCGTGAAACTGAAAAAAGCTGCAGGTTTTTCAAAGCCTTTTATCAATGAAGTGTTGGACGATGTAGCTTCAGAGTGATTATTTTTTTTTTAAAACAGAATATTTTCACTCTTTCTCTCAAACATTCCGTTCTTAAATATTTCGTTTAAAATGTATATGTATATATTTCTTTTATATTTCTCATTTATGAATCGACACCAAATATATAAGGATTTTAATTAAGAAGATATTATAAATAATAAGTGCTGAAAGTATTACAAAACATTTGCATTAAATATTTTGTTCAACTGTATTGTGTAATATTAATGATGAGAAGCAGCTTACAAAACAATGGTCGTGATGAAATTAAACATAAACCATTCGAGAACCTTTAAAATCCAATTTTCATGAAAATTCGTTTATTGTTCTTTTTTCTTTCAATATTTGAATATTATAAAAAAAACTATTTTTTTTCTTCATATTTCCAGATCTTTTAAAAAAAATTTCAGTCCTGATTATAATTCAAGTTCTGCCCTTCTAATATTAATATGTATCTATATTTTAGAAATAAAGTAGAGCATTGAGGTGACTGAAAGCGAACTAAAATCCTTTTGTTTTTAATTTAAATTTTAATCAAATAGACAGTATACAGTAAAAAAAATTAAATTTCTTACTAAAATAAACTTTTTAATAAAATATGTAATGTTTGGAGCTATAAGTTTATTGTGTTTATCTTTTCTCAAAATCAATTTTTAACATTTTCTGCTTACAATAAATACCGTAACAGAAATTATTACGAATTAAGACTTGTTAAAAGTGTTAAGTGTACATAACCCTTCTAGAGAAAATAAGGAAAATAAACTGTTCTTAAACCTTTTAATGATTCAGTATTTTTATAATTGTTAATGAAGTTTAAGATCTGAGATACATTTTTATAAACGTTTGTTTTTTCAGGGATTTAGCTTGTTTATTTCTTTGCATATTAAATAGATAATTCTTCAGAAAAACGACATAGTAATAATAATACGAAGAAAATAAAAATATTTTTATTTAAAGTAAAGTTTCTGTTTTTTGTGAAAGTGCTTTTAGATTGTTCATAGTTATTTGTAATATTTTAAATATTATAATGTTATTTAGAGCAAAAATATCATATTTAGAAAAAATGTATACGAATATTTTAAGAAAATCTGATACTAAATTAAATTTTTTCTGAAAACATGTAAGCCACATGATTATAATTATTTAAAAACACTGTTGGTTTTTTTTAATCTATTAATATTTTTTGTCAAAATTTAACTTTGTTATGTATATTATCTTGGAAATATATTTTATTATGCGTTTTAATTGAAAACGAAACTTTTGCATTAATATTGTTCATTGTGTATATTTATATGAATTAATAACAAATAAGTAAAATAGGAAAACTAACTAATATTACGAAATATATTGTACCCTGAATTTTAACTAATATATTGCTTATTTCCATGCTGAATGTCATACATATTTCTTAGCGCTGTTATGATACAATAGTATTCCATTAAAAAAATTAGTGTTAAGTTTCGTCTAAAGTCTTAGTAAAAGAAATGTCTTTTTTTGAATGAAAATTTTTTTTAAACTTTAAAAAATTTACATCAATGTATCATCGAAAAGTTTTCCTCCTTGATGTTGTTTAATAATAGTTCCCTAAGGGTGTTAAAAGCCCTTCTTTCGAAATTCTTAAATGATAAAATATAATCTTTATTTAGGCATGTAGTGATTTTCCTTGTTATCATGAAAAAAATATTTTAATAGTAGATAGAAAACGATATTTAAAGTATATAAAGTTCTATATTTTACGTAGTTCTTAAAAATTGTTTTCTATTACTTTAAAGTTTGATTATCCTTACAACCTGTATATTTCTTACTAAGACCATTCTAAAACGATCAAATAAAGTCTAATACAGAAATACACTAAAGACGCTTTAAAAGTTTCTCTTAAACTATTTAACTTGTAAAATGAAGTTTGCATCAAAAAGTCAAATAACAAAACGTTGCATGTGTGATTCTGGTGGAAATAGTAGATTCACTAAAGGAATTGCTTCAACGAAGACAGACAATCCATCAAGAAATCATATGTATCTTTCACTTCCCTTTCTAGACGCTAGACGCGTCTATTTGTAAAGGATGAAGTATCTTCTGCCTCGCAGATTGAATTTCTTTCACAAATCGAATTGAAACTGGCAACGGAGAAATTGCAGCAATCGAAATGTCTCATTTTGAAGCCATGTTAAGGTTGCATGCGAAGAATAAATTGCGTGCTATTTTATAATGTAGCAATTGCTTCCTTTTTTACATGATTACATCCATAATTATATTGGGACTGGAAAACATTTATATTATGAGATAAAGACTTCATGAAAGGACCGTACATATAGATTTTTTTTTATCTCAAATAGAAATCTATTTGAGGAGCCTATTTTCAAATGTTAAAATATTCAGAGCTGCGTTCATGCAAATAATTTAAAATTTTTTTTCTCTATGAATCTAATACAAATTCGAAAAATTATTTGCATGGATGCAGTTTTATGTAAATTTATATTTTCTTCAAAACTGTTATGAAGTTTTTCTCTCTTTCAATAAAGAAAATACGAGGAACAACAATTACTAAGCATTCTTACTTAGAGCAATTTAAATCAAGTATTAAAAAATAGATAAAATACTAAGTACTTAAAAGGTAAAACCTTTCGAATTTGAGAACTAAAATTATATATAAATTTTTTAAAAAAAAACCACAAAAAAAAACAGAAAAAACTGTTATTTACTTTTTATAAAACCGACAGCTTTAGAAATAATAATAGGTCACCATTTTAGTCCAAAAACTTTTTTGATATGCTCAACTTTAATAGCTCTACACATCTGTTTCTTGTTTTGTCTGTTTTTATCCAATTTTAGTACGATGTTCTTTTGCAACCCTTATTTTCTTGATATGCTTCTTAAAATCGAATTTCTTTATTTTTTAGCCTTGCAGGAAGTACAATTTGTCTCTTATTATTATGTTTTTAAATTTTATCATACAAATATATAGATACTATTTGAAAATTGCTAAAGAACAGTTATGTTTTTTCGGAATAATTAAAAATAGACAATGATTGAAGAAATGAAACTAAGTAGATATTTAGTAGAAACAATGCACCTCTATTATAATACAAAATGGTACAGATATTGCCGCATCGAAGAATTAAAAACTTAAAAATAAAACAAAAGATGCACCCTAAATGATTTCCAAACAACCACCAAAAATTAATTCTTCTGGTTATAATGATATAGACCTGAGTACCTTTGTATTATGCGTGGTGACCATGGACACTAATGCACATTTTGTATCTATTTTCCAAGCTCTTCACTAAACTATCGAGGAATCCTTGGGGATATTGTCCCACTCATATCTCAAGACGGTTTTGAGCTCTTGCGCTGTACGGGGAGAAATGGTTCTTTGGACAACACGTCTACCAAAAGCATCCTAGGCATGTTTAATATGATTTATGTCGACAGAATAAGAAGGTCATTGCATACGGAGAATATTTTCTCTTTGTGGAGTGTCCGATACCTGAACGCTTCTGTGTGGCCACGCATTATCGTCCATAAACAGAAAGTCTGCACCTACAGCACCCCTGTAAATACACGAACATTAACCAGAATAATCTCCCAGCAAAATCGTTGCAATGTAACGTTTCTTCGCTCAAAGATGTGAACCGGTGTTCTGCTATTGTGCATGATGCCTGCTCACACCATCACGCCTGGGCCGTACGGATCACGTTTACGAACACACTTTTGTGCATAACGTGTTTCACAATCTCTTCACAGTAACTGGTGGCTAGAATCACTTGTCACACTGAAACGATATTCGTCGACAGTGGATCCAGACCAATTTTTGTGATCCGAACTAACATGTTTCTTACATCAGTGTGTTATCTCTCTCGACGATGGCATGGTTGAAGTGGGTGGCAACGAACAGGGTTCCGTGCATACAAAACAACTTAATTTAATCACCGTGAGATGGTTCTTGTTCAAACATGCGTTCCGGTTGAAGTTGCAGGGTTTAAAGCTATCCGACCAGGAATGTCATTTGTATTCCTTTTTGCCACGAGGTCTGCATAGCAATATTCTAAGGGTGTGGTGTTCCAACCTTGACTCTTGACATGATTTCGCAGAGCATTTCCACCTTCAGCGACCTTCTTTAATTCTCGTGATGACACTCTTTGATGCACCCATTGCATTCCAGAGGTGATACTTTAACCGGCTTTTAGTAGCCCAACAGCTCGTCCACGATTGTAGTCAATCAAATGAAGTATTGCTGACAATTTTCTCTTAATTATTGTAAAACACAAACAGAACTTCAGAGAAAACACTTTTATAACAAGCAGCACCATTTTCGTCAAACATTAAACAGCATGAATTTTCGTATGAAACATGAGCTTTTGTGCACTGTCTTTTATACAAATAATGATTTCTCTGGTCGACAGCGCCCTCTGGACTTGAATTTACTTTTATTGGTCAGTTATCTCAGACGTTCTTTTGCATAAATCACTTGTTCCTTAGCAACGATATACATATACTAACTGGTATACACGTTCTTCGCACGGGGGAATTGAAAAATTAAACAATACAGATTGAAGGTTAAAGAAGTTTTTAAAGCGTTAACTTTACCTGATTTGCAAATTAAACAAAAAAAATATTTTTAAATATCTCAGCTGAACAAAAAAACTACATTTGTTAAATTTAAAGTCTGAATGTCTAATAGCTGATGAAAAGGATAGTCTTTTTATTTATAAC
>BMAO01029993.1:0-20724 GCA_019973975.1 Trichonephila clavata | reverse complement strand
AAACTTATCAATAGTTTTAACTCATAAAATAATACGAACTTGGTTATTAAAATTTTATATACGGAAATTTTTGAGGGACCCCTCCCCCAGCCACATTGTTAACCCTAACATTTCAAATATGTGCTGATTGTGCAATATTTAAGCCAAATACCTCTATCATATTTGTTTTATTTTACTTTTCTGCTGATAACTTAGAAATTGCAACGCTTGAATAATCTAAGGATTTCTTAGCGATTAAGTATTGGATATGACTCAGCCTCTTTTTGCTTGGATAAATATATTACGATTTAATTAACTGCCCTTATACAGTTTGTGTATAGTATAGATTTTTTTTTTATATATTTTGAGTATGGAAAGATTTGTGTCACTTCATTTCCTTAAATTTGAGCTATGAAAGAGAAAATGTTTATTTAAATATTAGAAAATCGATATTTTAAGAAAGTACAGTTTGTGGATTAGAAGTTAGTATTTGTAATGATTTTTGAGTCAACATGGTAATTAATATTTAACATTGATTAAATAAAATGGAAATATTAAAAAAATATATCAGTAAATTATTTTTCCAATTGGATCGTAAATCATCAGGATATCACTACTAACTATACTATGCTAAATTTAAACCATTTTCTCTTTAGCTGTGCATTTGCAACCATTGAATAAAACTTTATTTTTGTGTTTTATATGAAGTCAATATATTCAATGACTAAAAGTTTCTTTCAGGAAGGAATTTTTAAATAAGAATTTAGAAAATGAAGATTTTTTTTCAGTCATGAGAAATGTTTGTGTGGTAGAGGAAAAAATGACATTAATCAAATCAGCGCAACAAATTTTTCTTAAAATGATATAAGGTTTATATAAACTCCAGACAAGAAGTAAAATTACATAGTTTATATAAATTAGTATCCTTATTTAAAGTACAATTTATAAGAAAATTTATATATTAGTATTTACTAACATGCATGACCAACTTGATTTACAACACATAAGTTATTTTGTATAACAATTGAATTAAGACTTATTAGATGTGTCTATATATTATGGTTTCAGTATTTTATTTATTACGTCTTACGACATTATTATAATATAATTAATCGAATCTTGAAGAATATTGAGCATGTTTACAATGAAATCCTTCGAATTATTTAAATGCCGTTTTGATAGTATCTGAAGCATTCAGCGATTCTTGCATTTTCGCTATAAAAATAATAAGCGAATAAGAAGGAAATGGTAAGGTTGCTTTTGTGTATTTTGTTTTTGGGTTATTTAGAAGTGGAGCAATATGAACAAAAACATACTCAGTTGGTAAAACGAAAAACACCTATCTGACCTCTGAATCTTCTATACCAGAGATTTTCAAACTTTTCAACTCACAAAACCCCTAGAACTTGAAGGTGCTTTCGTGGAATCCCTAGAACTAGAAAGTTTTGGTGGAACCCCATTCCCATACACATACTTCGAAGAATAAAAATCTCAAAACAACATTTAAAGTAGATCAACATGTTATAGGCCCTTTATTATAAAGTCATTAAAAAATAATATTGCATGTATTATATTAAAAAAATTCTAATCTAATTTTTAAATATAATTTGCTTATTATTAATATTAATTTGTGATCCAAGTCTCACCTATCCATGCATTATATTTGATAACTGGGATATGTGCTTGCTTTTTTTCACAAAAACTGTCGAAGTCTAGGTCTATTGAGATTAAATGCAATCACATTACATAATCTGAGTTTAATTTGTTTTTATACTTTGTTTTTGTAGCCACTTATACGTTGAGAAATATATTTCACTTAAACACAATATTCTGAATGCATTAAAATGTTTATAGCTGTGTGAGAAATCCCGAATATTTTGCTTGAGAGAGAATTTGCGTCCTAAAATTTAGAAGCTGTTCTTGCTTAAATTTAGATTTTAACATTGAATTTTTGTTGATATGTTGTTTCCTCTCCTTCTTTAAATGTATTTTTACCACAAATGTAGAAAGGTACACATTTTCCATTAGAAAACTATTTAGTTTTGCAAGACATAGTGCTAACTAACGAATATAAAATTATCTCGTGGAACCATAGACAATAAACAATAGAATATTTATAATCTAGTAGGATGTATATATAAAAAAGATAAAACGTTTTAATATTCTTTTATTATAATAAAAGTTTAAAAAGTGTTGCAAAATAAAGTTGTTATACATAAAAAAAAAATTTCAGTTTTAATGTGAATAGGATGAGCTTTAGATATTGTAACTATGTAAACTTAACAGAGAACGAGAATCCATTTTGTATACATGTTTATTTCTTCTCTATTTTTTTATTGTGACTCGTGGAACCCTTGAGTATGCTTTTTGGAACCCCAGGGTTCCGCAGAACACAGTTTGAAGACCCCTGTTCTATACTATATTTAAGGAGTTATATAAGTATTGTTCGATAAGTCGCTTTTTGCGTTTGACATACTACCGGGCAGATATGAAGTGTCTTTGTTATTAGTATCGTATTTATTACTAGGATTTTCGTATAAAACACTCATAAAAAATAATGAAACATATAAAATTAAAGTGTAAAATTTGTTGTCGAGACTTTCAAATATATTATAATTTATATTGTTTGTATTCTTTCTTTTGTTTTTCTATTTAACATTTATTGGATATATTCTTTTACTTTAATAGGCATTTCTCTTGCTTGACTATCATATTAAAAACACGCTTCCTATTCTGTTCCGGCAATAGTTTTATGAGGGTTAGATAGAGATTTTTATTTAGAAAACATGACAAACCCAAGTAAAAGTACACCAGAAGTATATTTTGATCCCTATGTATTAAGTTGAAAGTTTATAATCATTAAATCAATATACCATCTCCAACAGTGTGTACCGTGTACAACCCATTGAGTCACTCTATCTAGCAAGACTCTGAAAGCAATCAGTCCTCAAAACATCTTCCACTAGTCACACTTGCTGAGTTTTGGTCAACATATATTTTATTTTAAAACCGAGGCCACCCAGTATTCCCCATATTTAATCTGTTTAAACCAGCCGATGGGGGTATATTTGCCACCACAACAAACGCCCGTGCCTATATCGCTTGACTTTTCAACTCGACCAAAAATCAGCCCTCCGGAATTACCCGCTCGTTTGTAATTCTACTTCCAACAGCTGCAAAACAGGGCCTTGTTGACGAAGGGTGCCTTCTGATTTTCATACTTTCTTTGACGTCTACGGATGTTCCATGAATGGGGGGAAATCGAAAGATCAATATTGAAACAAATCGGAGGGACTGAATAAGGGGGGGTGGTGAGATCATGAGAAATTGAAAAAGACCCCACCGATCCTGCGACATATCACAAAAGATTTTAGCCTAAAAAATATTTTTTCGAAGCCCTGGCCACGTCCTTATAGCTTCAATAAAAATTCTTTGTCACAATTAAAACCGTTATGGAAGATTAATGTATTTACCAACGGGATCTTAACGTCTGGCAAAGTTAAAGAAAAGCAAGGTTCTTCCAAATTTCAAGGAATCCAAGAGCGATGTTGTCGCCAACTGTTGGCCAAATAGCGCCATGTTTTATTTGAATGAGTTTTAAAGTTTTCACTCATAAAAACATATTTTAACAACCAATTTTAAGACGTTTTAATGAACTTTTTTAAATAACTGTTCCAAAATTTGTTACCATTTTACATGTCTTTAAAATTTAATTTCCATTGAAATCAAACCCATTGATAGTAGCTATTAAAAATATTCTCTTATAAACCAATAAACATTTCTTCATGTGCTGCAAAATATTGATTTTATATTCTTATTAATTACTGTACTGGTTTTTTTGCTTTTGAGACAATACCTTTCAAACACATAGATTTCTTTTACTCGCGAATACAATCTAAGTCATTTCCACTGAAAAGAGAACAATTTTTCTTCATTTTATTGTAATCGTGACATAAGTATCTTAAGAGAAGAAGAATTATATTTATTCACCTTTCGATTTTTCTCGCATCATATTCTTAATCAGTGTCCTTAATTCTCATGATACAAGAGACTTTAAATTACTTTTGATGATATATAGGTTTCTGAAGAAATTGCAATATTGACATATCTTAAGCTTGTAACATATTTCATTTGAATACCTTTAATACTGCACGTACAGAGATCCATTCGAAAGACATTTACGGTGACTTGGTTTTGAATTCATTGCAGTATTAGGTCAAACAGTTTTAAAGTTGACAAAATTAATTTTTTTTGCTTAAATATTTCCTGTAATGCAAATACCATAATTTACTTTCCTAAAATTTTGTAAATATAAAAAGTCCATAATTTCATTTTCTAAAAAAAATTAATTAAAATTGAAACTTTCTTATTTCAAAAATGTTTGAACGAAAAAATTGGATATTATTTAAATTCCCTTTAAGTTTTTACTTAAAATTATGATCACACTATTAACTATTTCACCTATTTAACGATGCTTCATATAAAAAAGTACATTAAACAAAAGTACATTCAATTTCAATTTTTTATGGTATATTTTAACTGTGAGTAAATAGTTCACCTATATAAGAGTCATGTTCAGATGATTTGAATGCTTCACTCTCCAAACTTTCTCACCAAGTCAATATCTCAATATCCAATTCTGTGAGCAACATTTATCAATTAAACTAATCTGCAACTTGTGACGGATCTGTTCGGTTTCCACTAACCTCCTCAATAATCTTTAAAGTTTTATTTATTTCAACCAATCTCCACCGGAGCCAAAACATGATTTATGCAAATGAGAAATATTATATAAGTTCGAGTTTCGCGAGTTAAAGAGAGGTAGTAAAGTGAAGAGTTAGATTTTTGGAAATCAAATGAATTGAAGCATCGGTAATCAACACGCAGTTGTTGACAGTATTAGTTATCAGTTACGCGAAGACCTGAAGATTTAAATTAGAAAACTGAGTGTGGATCCTTAGCTATCAGCCCATCCAGCCAGTAATAAATTCATCACCCGACGGAACTGCCGAAGTTACAAGGACAAGGTTAGTGATTTAGAAATTAGTGAATACGTGTACGTGTTTTAGCTGTATTGTACGTGTTGATCTTTCGTGGATTCAGTCCCGATTCCGTAGTTCCGCTAGTAGTAACTCCTTCTCATACTCCACTGTGTTTTATTTCTCTTAAAATTTGAATCGTATGGTGTAGCCTTCCTTTGATTAATAAGCATCAATAAACATAGTGATTTGTAACAATGTCTCTTGAATTCTCTAATCCTCCTACACGTCCAGAAACCTTTAACGGTAGACGGGGAGATGATAATCTTAGTGGAGGTTATAATACACGACAAACTTATCCAGAAATACCAGATATTCTTTTCAAGTTAATGTGCAAAAACTATTGAGTGAAATAGGTATAAAATTTTTAAGAACTTTTAGCACAAAGGGACTTTAAAGTGCTATTATACTAAATTGTTTGATGGAACTCATAATCACAACTTGAAAACTTATTTTAATTGAATTAACATCATGGAGAATTTTTTGTTTTCTTTTTTCCTAAAATATGTCAGATAAAAAGGAATTCAGAAAGTTAAAAGGAATCTACAAAGAACTAAACTCTCTGTCTTATTCAGGGAAATTTAATTTGTCCAGTACTGCAATGATCATAAAAAATTAAAGTATTGTTTAATAAAAATCGCTAGAGATGTTAAATAAATGTAACCGTTTGTAATTCCTTGATCATCAATTTCATAAAAGCTGAACTAAATTGAAATACACAGAAAATTCCCAATGGATGCTATTACAAATGGAGCAATAAAGTATCATGGGAAAAAGGTCATTCACATATTTTTTTATTTAAAACCCTTTCGTTTGTTTGTTATATTTTTAATTCATCTGTATCAAATTTTAAAATGATTATAAAAAAGAGCGATTACATTTTTATTCAGGTAATTGCTAGTATTGTATATACTTTGGCTTTCATTTGGAATTTAATTATAACTTTGTGAAGCATACACTGTCATAGCGGGAATAACGATATAAAATGTGCAGATTGATAAAAGTGTTAAGAACATATTTTTATTTTTATATACGATATTTATATAATGAAAACAAAGAAAATGTAATAATTCCCTTAATGTTTTTGCTACACATTGTATTAATTCTGCTTTATCTGATGCAAAATGTATGTAACCTATAATTTAAATTTGTTTTCAGATAAGTTGATTCAATTTTAAAAATTTCCGATACTTCAATCCTTGATAGAAATTTGTTTTACACAACCGTATGATTAAGTAATTTAATTGTTTCCTTAACTTTAAGAACAGACCACCTACAAAGCGTAAATTTAATACACAACTTACCTTAGTGGAAAATTAATGCCCGCCATGCTGTCATGAATTACATTATCCACTAAAAGAAGAGCTTAGCCAAGTTGGTTATTAACTTTGAAATAATTTATATATAACATAACGGGGGTTCTAAGATAAAGGTATACCTGTAAGGGAATTAATTAAGCTCCAGAAGCCTCTCTAAACAAGGTACACTTGATAATTTCGCCAAACAGCGCTTCCACGCCAAATTAAATTCTCTCGGCTAGTGGCCCTAACGCGTAAAGTATTCCTTTTATTGAAGGAGAGCCAATGTTTGATTAGGCCTAGGTGTGCTGCTTAGGATCCGGCTGCCTCCCTTCAGCAGATCTTGGGAATGTTTGCTCCGGAGATCACAGAACAACGGAGTCCTCTTTCATCCTCAGGACCTCAGACATCGTTGGGGCCTCCTCAATGCCAGGTAAACACAGGGAGTGAATGAGGATGGCTTCTTCCAAGCGCAGCTCAAAATAAGAACTTTGGAAAAGTCAGGAAGAAAACTCCTCCTGCAAGACAATCCCGAGGGATGCATAAACAACATTTGAGACCCCCGAACTCCCACAAAATCCCTTCACTTATGGAGTGTCCTTTCCCAGAGGAGATGGACATTCAAAACTTCAGGAACTAGGTGATGTTACCTCTTGCTTCAAAATACGGAACAGCCAAGTATTCCAGACATTTTTATGCATAAAATGCGTGTTTGAAGCTTAAATATTAAGAAAAACATTTATAAAATAAGTTAGTTTATTAAAAATTATAATATATAAGCCAACGCTACTTAAAGTATCTGAAAATAAATATGTTTTCTTCTGGGTAGCAACCTTTTTGGTAAGAGTGCCACTATTTCATAATAAATCATTATGCGTACCACTTCCAACTTTTCCAATAAACAAAAGGATATAAAAAGGGAGAAAATGTTGCTTATGGCTGATGAGATTTTTAGACAAATAGCATATTTTTTTGTACAAGTCTGAGTAGTGAAAATTTGAACATAATATCAGAAATACTTAGTTTTTATTGTTAATAAACTTTTTATTTTATTTTTAATAAACTTTTTAGATATAAAATAAAAATTAGTAACTTTAAACATATAATTCTAATTTATTACTAAACAGTCAGTATTCGCTTTGTGTGGCTTTGGAATTTGTAAATTTTTTACCAAGTCATTCTATACATTGATTAGTTCTTGAAGATGTTAACAAAACTAAGCTGCTTTAGGTGTATATCAGTTAATTTTAAATAGAAAATAGAATAAATAATAGAATTTGTAATAGAAAATATTTGTTCACAAACAAATGTCGATCCAAAACGACAACAATATCTGACAGGCATATCATGTAAATTTTAAAATTGCCTGTCGGTTCACATTTTCAACATTCGATATAGTTTGGATCAATTAAATTGAAATAATTTCTTTGTACTTGCTTTTCAGTCTAGTATGGTGCATTAGATTAAAAACTTTGATTTGGATTTCGGTGGGTAACAATAAAATTTAAAAAGGATTTATGAAAAGATCAGTATTTTTTTATCGTCTTGAAAATCATCCAACCTAGCACTGAATGAATCCTTCAAAATAAGTATTAAATTTTTAAATCTATTATATCTCGGAGCAGCATTTTTAACTTCGGTTGATATTTACTGCATTATGGTTAAACATGTTAATCTTTTTTCTTCAAAATAGAGACAAAAGATTCAAAAGTTTGTTTACAAATGATATGTGACCAATTAGGGTTGGAAAAATACAATCTTTTCCCTGTAATCTTAAATTTACATTATTTAAATATCCCATAATATCGGTAAGAAAATCTTAATCTCATAGTCACATTACTTTAAATTAGTCTTCTTGAGTAGCAAGCACTTACCGGGCAGTTCATTGTTTTCTTTCAGATATTTTAAAACACACCACACACACACAAAAAGCTCCCTCATATTCCAAAATCTCATGAGTGCACTTTCCTTTGGAAAATCAGCGCACTTAACTGAATAGTATTCTCCCATGATGATTTTCTGTGGTAATTTAATTAATTAGCGTATTTTAAAAAATAAATTTCGAATGTATAACTAGCGTTTCTGATGCTAGTTATTGAAACACGTTTCTTACTGCCCAGACTTTACACCAAATGGTTTTCATCTCTTCGGACTATTAAAAAAGAGCTCGGAGGGTCGAATTTTTTTTCTTCAAAATCACTACGAAATTTCTCCGGCTATATATTTTTCAAAGGTTGTGCATCCATATAAAGAAGGGAGGGGGTACCGGAATTTTGGAGGAATGTAGGAAAATACTAAGGCGCTTGATTGAAAGTCCTTTGAACCACATATAAGATTCGTCTCTTATTCGATGTACTTCAAAAATATAAAAATATGTTTAAAAGTAAACACGCATACAAGTTGGAGTCTGGAAGGTTTAGCCCTTAAAAGTAATCATCTATGCTAAAGAGAAATTCGGGAAAAGACATAAAAAAGTATTTATTTCAACATTTAACAATAACTGTAAAATACAGATTGATTCAAAATTAGTGTGACCAATTTTAAAAGTATATAACTATTTATGGTAAATTTTAATCGCTTTACTGGCAATCCTATTTTAAAAGAGTGAAAGGTTTAAATAACTAATATAACTATTTTTATTAGTGAGAGTAAATTATGGATTTGAAATTAGATCCTCAAACCCGAGATGAAATTTTAAAGCTTTTAAAGGATAGTTGCTCAAATTCTGTTACAAATAAAGCATATAAAATAAAAAAAGACATTTTTATAATGAATTACTATGTATACTTTGACAAGAAATAAAATTTAGCTGGCAATCAAAAGCTCCAGGGGAAAAAATGTGAAAGAAAAAAAATCTTTGGTGAAAAAGAAAAAAAGAAGCTAAAAAGACTTATCGCTGCAGAAAATCTTCTGCCTCAATGAGCTTTAGCAAAGAAATTACAGATATCGCAATCAACAATATGTCGTCAGATAAAGAAAATTAGCCATAAAAAAAGTGAATAAACCAGTCTATTATCAAATGCCTTCAAAGACCGTAGAAAAAGGAAGAAAACTTTCCTAGCCTTTGTAATAAATGTTACACAAAGGTAGATACAAAACATGGATAACTTCGGATGAAGCACAGCTTGATCTGTCATTCACAACTAACAAAGCAAAGATACTATATATTTCACGCGGAAAGCGTCGCAAAGACGTTGCTGTTTTGCAAAAGGTAAGTTGGCCGGGTCAGGTGATATGGTATACATGATAATGTCCTCCCCAGGTTTAATGAAACCATTTTTTGTAGAACCAAAGGCTAAAATTGATGCGTAATACTATCAGAATAAAGCTTTGACGCACAGGATCAACGAAAGTAAACGTCTTTACACTTAAGGAAATTTTGATTTTCACTAAGAACCTGCACTAAGTCATACTGTGCAAAATCAACTATAAAATGGCTGAAAGATAAAAATAAATAAATTTTCTTCCTCCTCATAAATGGTTACCACCCTCCCCTGACTTCGTTTTTTGCGATGATTTTTTATGGAAATACTTAAAAGAACAACTAAATAGGCGTAAAGTAAAAACACTTCAAGGGCTTCGAAAAGCAATCGATGAGGAAGTTGGAAAAATACCACCAAAAATGGTCAAAAAAGCTTTTTTGGCTTAGCCTAAATGCTTACGTAAAGTGTACTATGCTAAAGAAAACCACATTGAAAATTTCACGTAAATAACTTAATTCAATAAAATTTTATAATGCTGTGAAATTGGTCCCATTATTTCTGAATCAACCGGAAATGTGTGAAAAAATGTTTTATTGAAAACAATTTTTATAATTAAAAGATATTTAAAAAATTACAAGCTTAGATATAGTTCAGCATTCAAACCAACATATACTTCAGGTGATTGAAAATAATAAATACACTACGAAATTACTTCCAAATTAAGAATTTAACATAGTTTAAAAATAACAGTCATCTCCGAAGGGAACTATCACAAAATTAAATATAAAATATTTCCCAAAGATGCTTTTCTTTCCTGAGAATCATTTTCGTACAATAGACCAATTTAAAATAATGATCTAACAGAAAATCTAGTAACGGAAAATATACTATTGTTTTTTAATTTTTCAGCGAAGATGAATTTTGACAATCAATCTCTCCTAATGAGGATCAAAATGAAATGAAACAACAGAACCAGTTGATTTAACGCGACACGAAATTAAACTTCTTTTCATCGAAAAGCTTTCTCATCTAGTGCATTGAAAGACGAATTTATCTAAAGTAAATTTTTACTCAATACATTTCATTTTCTGTCTTTTACTTAAATGACTGCTTTGTGAATAGAGTTTTAAATATTAGCTTTAAACAAAGAATAACTATTAAATTCATTCATCGTTTCAGCGCGTTACAGAAATTTTGTCAATTTTGCTTCGCAAATTTTAAAATCTAACGAACAAAGAATTCGGTTACGCTTGACAAGTTACCTATATACTACGTACATCTGTTAATGTATTTTGTGTTGATAAAACTTAAATAAAACGATGAGAAAAAAAAAGTAAACTTCCGAAAAATGAAGTTCTCTAAAAGATGTTAAAACGATTCGATTGTTTTAAAATGTATACAACGAAATGAATCTCGGTAGTCGCAAAGCGATAATTTATTCCAGAAAAATGCTTTTGATTCTATCTTTTGTTTCATTATTCAAGTCTTTTGTAAAATGGGAGAATTCTAAATAATTTGTATTCTCCGAAGATGGTTTAAAGTTGCCTTGAAATATAAGTTTTATCTTTCACATGAGAACAATTGAAATGGAATCCATTTCATTTCCTGTGCCATTTAAAATCATTGTGTACTTCTCGGTAAATACTGATGAAAACGCAATTACGACAAATGAAAATTGCAATATATATAAAATACATTACGTCACTATAAAATATCTGTTTAAATCAATTATATGCTCTTTAACGATTATAGATGAAATGCCAATTGTGAATTTTCCAAACGCACAAACGTAAAGTTTTTCTGTTGTGAATTTTTTTTTTAATTATGTGAATAACTACGTTTATCTACAACTGTAATTGCTGCAATGTAATTAAAACTTTATAGCATTATTTTCAACAAAAAAAAAATCTTAATTCAATAAAATGTGCTTTTTTTAATGAAAAGAATGAAATTATAAGGCTAATAGATAAAAATAATTTAATGCATTAAGTCCCAGAACTAAATGTGGCCACGGTAGCCAAGTGGTCTAGGCATCGGATCGTGGCTAGCATGTCATGAGTTCGATCCCAGTACCACTGAAGACCCGCAGTGTAGGGGCGTGATGCATGTTAAATCTGTCGAGAGCTCAAACGTCCTCCCGTTGGTGTAATGGGGTAGTTAGGAGAGGGGGTGCCAGCTCAGGTGTCATCCGCGTCACTTGACCATGGCTCAAAATTACGCGGACCGTCCCCAAAAGCCCTCGTGTAGCTGAACAGTGGAACGTTAATATTCACTCACTCCCTTACTCACCCAGAACTAAATTGAAAAATCTCTCTCTCTCTCTCTCTATAAAAAAAGTTTTTTGTGATGCTGTAATAAATTTATTACGTACTATCGCAACAATGCCAACGTTCAAAATAGCTCGCCAAGGTGGCTTGATTGGTTGATTGAATATTCTGTTGCACTATTCAGCTACATGAGGGCTTTTGGCAACGGACCTCGTAATATTGAGCCATGGTCAAATGACGCGGACGACACCTGAGCTGGCATCCCCTCTCTTAACTACCACACCACATCAATGGGAGGACGTTTGAGCTCTCGACAGATTTAACGTGCATCACTCCCCTACACACGGGTCTTAAGTGGTACTGGGCTCGAACTCATGACATGCTTGCTATGATCAAATACCTTGACCACTTGGCTACCGTGGCCACTCACCAAGATGCCAATCCCTATTTTGCATGTGTCGTATGCGCGTAATTGGCAACCATGTGCTTCGTTTCATATAATATCGCCAATACGGTTGCGATAATAATAGTACACTATTGCAAGCCCTCAAAGAAAAATATTGCAACGATTGCCTGGACTGGAATCGTTGCATGAGAAGAAAGGCGTTGTCTCATACGAAGTCTTATTAACAATTAACGAAACTAAATACTCAACTTTCCAGGACGCTGCAAGAGCTGCAGGTTTATTAAAATCTGAGGACTTTATCAATGAACTGTTGGACGAGTCAGCTTCAGTGATGAATTTAATTGAAAAGGAGTGCCAAGAACGAATTTTTCGAAAAAAAAGAACAAATAAATAGAACTGTATAATACATGTAAGTTACAGTTTTACAATTTGAGCAGTGAATTTGAACAGTTGTATAATTTGTACAAGGGATTACCACCCCCTCTTCCTAGTTTAAGTAAAAACAAACAAAAATTTGAATAGAAAAAATTCTGAAATTCAAAAATTGTAACTAGATGATGGATATGATACTTTATATTGGAAGATGTATAAGAAAAATAAAAGGAAACAAAGTTATTTTTCACAGGTTTTTTATCCATTGTTATTTCCAAAACCTTAACCACTTCGCTTGCGAAAATATCTTGCAGAAGATTTAATGTGGGGAATTTATGAAAAGTTTTTATTTTTTGATCCATAAAACGAAGAATTTACACATAATAATATAAATCTGAACTAAAGAAAAAATCTAAATAGATAATTTTTCAAAGAAACGACTGAAATCTATAATTTCTTGAAATAAAATAAATCTTCTGTAAAACATTAACTTGTTTTTCCCAATAATTTAGGACTTCTTTTGGGAAGTTCTCATTCGGTTAGTTGTTAAAAGAAGTTACTTAGAGTGGATTTGCGGTAAAACAGGCAATCATCATTATTTAGATATGTTGATTTATCATTGTCAGTAATATATATTTTTGTTCTAAACGAAACGAAATGCATCAGATTTTTGAATTAAATTTATTTTATTTTACGTTATAAGTTTTCATTCACAAGTATCTTATTTCTTTTGAAGATTTATTTTTATTACGTATTAAGTTACACCATTTATCTAAATATATACCACACCGTTAAAATATATTTATGCTTAAGTTACGACGTATTAGGAAATTTATATCATTGAATAATGTAAGCATTGATATTTTATATAATCTGCATTTTAACAAACATAATAATTAAAGGACACTGAAATACAAAAGTTAAATGAACAGCTCATTTTTTTGTATTAATTAGCTCCGTTGGAAACCGGGTCTTTAACTGGGTTGTTCAATGTCTAGTTAAATCAAGTTATGTAAAGTATACGCAGTGGCGTGACGGAGAATATTAGGGCCCCCTTGCGCGCAGTCAGGTTTTTGGGCCCCAAGAATCTTATAATGGATAGCAGAACTATAGGTGTTTGGGGGCCCCCTAGACTCCTAGATCCCCCCCGCGATGCGGGGTTGCGGTGGTGTACGTTACGCCACTCAGTATACGTCCTTTCACACGACATAGTAAAAAACCAGGAATACTGTCTTCACTTTTTGTTGCATTTTAATGTTAAACTTATTAAAAATAACATCCTAAGGTATTTAATTTTTGTTTCACTATCACTAGATCATGTCGATTTATACTCGTTTTGTCAAATAATTTTTTTTTCTAAGTCACTGAAATTTCTGAGTTACGTATTTACGACAATTCGGTTAGCAACCATAGATGCACGGCTTTTATAAAAAAAAATAGTACCCTTACTACAAATATATTCCAACTGATTAAAACTTTTAACAAAGAACAGTTATTCTCTCACACACAAACACAGGAGCATATAGTAACATATACCATATAAAAAATTTTTTTCTACTGAGAAGCATAAAATTAAATCGAAGGCCAGTTGAACCAACATTGGTCAAGAGGGCATCTACTTGTTTGTTAATTATTTTGGTTTTTATCATTAGGTGTCAAAGGTTTAATAGTAGAACTAGCACCACCTAAAAGGGGGGGGGGGAGTAATTGTTATCATGCAAGAACCTCCTACTGGTTTTCTGGTAGAAACTTCTACCTTAAGTCAAAAGTCTTAAACTTGCAGTCCTTTGTTTTCGTTGACTTGTTTTAAGACATCGGACGATGTTGCTAATCGCTGGATTTGAAAAAACACGTATGCAAGCATTTTGACAGCAAGGTGTGTCAGAAAGTCTTATTTATAACCTTGTTTTTCAATATGCTCTTTCAGGTAAATTCATATACACGACAGCTATGATGGTTGCAATCAGGTTTGTGAAGCGTTGCGTAAAATTAGACAAAAGAAGGTGTACGTAGAATTTCTCTTTTTCGGTTTATTTCTTAACCCTGTGTTCTGATTTACAGTATTTCTTTCACCATTCATGTCATCGTTATTTTGAAATGTGTTCTTTACTTGGTTAATGGTTGTTAAAAACTAAGATTCGCCCATTCACATACTTTATCCTTTACACAAAACTTATTGTATATGTAAATAATATTGTATAAAAGCGAAACACTCTAATTATTGGGTTATATTATTAGTAATATATATTTAAAATTTGATATCTGGTAAAATGTATTAGATGTTTAGTGTCTTTAATCACTTATTTAAGCAAAATAGTTTTATAATTTTATCCCCCCCCCTCCAAGCAAGACGCTGTTAAGGTATGTGTTTTTGCAGGTTTTTTTTAGAAAAAAATGTACAGCAGATATATTCAAGGTTTTCCTCGATGACTTGGAAAAACTCGTATTACATTAATTTGAAGTAACATTAGGTGATAAAAACACAGCTTTCTCCGAAACAATTTCGTGTAGTTTATTTAGTATTAAAATAAATTAACAAGATAAGGGGGCTCAAATATTAGTCGTTAAAAACATTAATCCATGTAATCAACGCATAATTCTTGTAAAAGTATTGGTATCGGAATTTGTGAAACATGTAAATATCTTGACAACTTGTCAAAATCTTTTCGTTTTAATTTATTTTGTATATTAAAGAGCAATTAATAGCGCTTAAAAGTTAGAAAGTATTTAAAATGCTAGATATTATTTCACATGTGTGTGTGTGAATTTTCTTAACAATAAATTCTTACTTAACATAAGTTTAATATATTTTCTCTTGCAATAAATTTTGCACCTTGAGTATCATTTTTACGAATATAAGTGTGTCCAAAGTATCTTGCACTAAAAATCAGGACTTAAAATTTCTCACACTAAAACTGCAAAAATCCGGCGTATGAAAAATAAAGTATTAAAACGGAACAAGTTTAACTTTAACTGCACTCCTTTTAAAATTATATGCAAATAGAGTTCTTATAAATATTACTAGTTTAAAGATGCTTTGAAGTGAAATATACAAAAAATATATTTTGCGTAGGAAATTCATCACTACACACTTTTTACTATTCTGAATGAATTGCAAAATCTTGTTAAGTTGCAGCGTTTTTTTTCAGGTTCATATTTTGAATTTAAAACTTCGTTATTATATTAATTATAATTAGTCCACATTATATATATATATAATACATATCTTGTTTATTTACTTTAAATATTTAATCTTATGTATTATAATATCCAACATTTAAACTACTTGAAGAATGGGTAGTGATTTTTTCATTTTGAGAGTTACAGTTTTTTCTCTTTTATATCTGATCAGCAGCTTATGTTCTTAATACAGGTATGATATATTTTTCTCAATCAATAATTTTTTTTGCACATATTTATTTAAAAATTGATTTCTAGCTTTGCGTTTCATATTCTAGAAGATAAGTAAGGAGTGTAAGTTTTCTCCATCAGAAACATTTTCTGAAATTGATCACGTGTTCATGTATAGAACTGTTTAACACGCAGTAGATGCTGAATAGTATATCGATAAGTAATTCACTAGAATATAAAGTGCTATCACCGCTTAGAAAAGGCAAGTGATATATTACATATAGAGCTCTTGAAGTTACACAAGATAACCTCTTTATCAGAATAACAACACAGTTTAAAGGTCGAAACAGATGGTCCTTGGAATAATACTTTCAAGAGCATAGATGAAGCAAGAAAACTGGCTTTGCAATTGACCTAATTAAATTCGTAGCTTACTTGAAGTTTATGGAAAATGAAAAATTTACAACTGTTCACAACCATCTTTGAATCTGTGAAAACAATTTTCAGTTTCTGCAATCAGATCTCTATTTTCCGCTTTACCATTAAAATAATAATGTAACTTCATTTGAATAAGTTGTTGTTGTTGTTGTTGTCGTGTCCTTCCCGCAGGGAAGGAATGAAAGTTGCCATTGCCTGAAGTAAAGTGAAGGAAATTAATTACGCTTCCAGTAACTTCGTACAATGGAATGGGGAAAATATCTCTCCATTCTTCACTGTGTGCAAACAAAGTTAAGATTTCGTACAGTATGTATTGCAACAATACGAATGTCACAACATGTTGAGTTGCTTTTCTCTTTTTCTATTTACCATATATGTCCCTAAAATTTAGAAGGTTTTTAATTATCCAATTTTTCACTTTTAAGTACAAAGGATTAAAAGTCTGTTGGCTTTTTAAGTATTAGAAACGAAGTATGGAACGTATTTCATACAGGAAAAAATAATTGATTCAAATAAAAATGAATGCTATAAAAAATGTTATGGCTTTCACACGCTAGTAAAGTCAAGATATGGTATTAATAGTTTGGCATCTTTTTGTCTGGAATAGTGTTTTACTTTCGAAGTACTCTATGTACTGATTTGGACTACTCGGAGCTTATATTTATCTTCGCTGATTACACTAATTTATTCGGATTAAACCTTTCTTTAAAGAAACAAGGAAAATTAATAAGTGATAATTCTTTCACGGAGCTTTATTTTGTCTTAGATAATAACGCAATATTTTATAATAGCTCATTTTGATTTGTATCTATGAGAAGAAATAGTTTTGTAAAAAAGGAAATGGAGAAATAATTCCGAACAAGAAACTGTAATAGAGGTCAAATCCTTCAATGCAATCTCAGCATTCATTATTCAAACAATCAACTGTTAATGCATATTCAAGGCATGAAGCGTCTGAAGCTGGTAAAAATACATTTTATAATACTTACTTCCAAGTTATCCTTGAAACATAAATTGAAATCATAAAAATATCGATATAAATTTGACATTTGTAATGTCAGAGAGTATGTTTGTGTTTGTTTTCCTTTTAATTTTTGTTTGTGCTTCCTTTTTTCTCCCTTATTATTAGCAAAATTAAAAGCTGTTGTTTTACGACGGGCAAGGATTTTTTTTTCAGCCTCATATCTTTATAAAAAAGAATTATTTCTTAGGGAAAGATTGGTATTTTAATTATGAAAATTCTTTGTAAAATTCGTAATTAAAATGCCATTTTTTTCTTAAGAATAATTCCCCAAAATTAATTTATATTTTTATAATTGAAGCCTGAAAAATTCAAAGAATACATTTATTTTAAATTTTAATTTTTAAAATTTTATTTTTTATTCTATTTAAAAATTAGAGAAAGTAACTTAATGGAAAAGAGAACCATGCGAATTCCAATCCTATGTCCTTTAAAAAAAGCCCTCTGGAAACTTCGTAATAATAACAATAAACACATTTTCCTTCGGATATATGCTAAAAAAGGACTAAAAACATTTCGAAAAAATGTATCTATAATGTAATTACACTTTATCTGATTTCTTTAAAAACAATGATACGCATTATTTTCAGATGGTAAAAAGGAAGAAAAATAGCTTTTTTCTTTGAAAAATACGTCTTTGTTGGCTTACGGGAAAAAAAAGTAGACTATCTTTCTTCTGAGATGGATTTGCCTCTTGCTCCTTCTGAGAAATTTTTGCTTTCGAACTTTTCACATTTCAATTCAGTCTTCCAGTCAGAAATATTTGCTATTAATTTCTCCACCTGGGGGCATAATACGAAAATCCATATTTATTCCTATAGCCAGTGAGGCCCACAAGGGGGTCCTCGGGTTCAGACCTCCCTTAAAGTCCTTGATTTTTTCTCGATTGATTATAATCCTATGTATATAGTATGTGAAATTTAACTAAGTATTTGTTCCTAATAATTAATTTCATTAATTAGTGCTAATTATTCATTCAATAATTAATTTTTTACTGTTTTTTTGTTCCCTAAAATTGAGAAAATAAAAAGAATATGTTAGGCGGCGTATTGGAGTATGATAAGAGAATGGTGGACTTTCGTTCCTGGACCCCCCCCCCCTTCCCTGAAAAATTCCTGTGAGGTACTGCCAATAGCCTACCCCCTATTTTTTTTCCAAGTATTTTTAATAAATCCCAATATTCAAATTAAATTAAAGCTAATTTTTCTCTACCATGAACTTTTATATTGGACTGAAGCACATATTGATTTGAATTACACAGCTGATTATTCTGCAAAACTAACTACTTATAGATAACAGATTAAAGTTTCCTCCCCACGTATTCTTGAGCTAATCACGTCTGACGCAAACTCCGTTTGCTTGCTGAAAGCTACTTACTCAAGCCTAATCCAAATATTAATCTACGTCTAACAGTCATTATGCAATTTTTTAACTAATCATGGTCTATTGTCTCACATTTCCATAGATCCATACGTTTTTCATTGTACATTGACAAAGGATAATCTTTTAGTCAAACTATAGATTTTGTTAAAGATCTTTGGCATACGAGTCTTCATAATAAATTACTCACTTGCATTAAGATAGCTCATAAAATTTATCTAGTCAATCACAGTAAATTCCTTAATTCTGGGAATGCTTGTTTTTTTCCTTGCTTGTATCTCTATTCCGGAAAGCCTTGATTCATATTTAAATTAAACTTCCTGTACACCAGTGCTTCTATAACTTTTGATATTTGCGACCCATTTTTCAATCATAATTTTCATTGCCCACCTTCCATACAATGACAATGTACTGAATGCAATAAAAGTAAACTTTGACGCTAAAACTATAATACGACATCAATAATAAACCATACCAATTATCAAGATAAGTAATAAATTTTGTACACGACAAGCCCGTGGAAGGCACTAGTATAATTATTAAACTTTTTTTAAAATTTAGTGTTGATAAATTAACTATCAAAAACACTGAGCAGTACTGATACATTTATAAGTATATTGTATCAGTGTAAGACATGTATTTTGTTTGGCTTCCTTTCAGTAAATTAATACTTATCTTATATATATATATATATAAATCTTTTATTTTGACTTTTTCAATACGCTCTCGCCCCCATATAGGCGCGCCCCGCAGTTTGAGAAACGCTGCTGTGCACTATATTTATAATTCTTCTGCAAGAAAAACCTCTTCCTTCGCATATTTTTTGAATATGTATTGCACTTATCTTTCTGATAAATGTATATATGTATGTATTTTGTTTGGATGGGCTCATATGTTTATGTAGGGTTTTTTCCCAATAAAAATCTGTTGGAGGGAGGGGGTATTCCCTGTTGAGCTTCTTCGGCGTGCTATAGTGATGTTTTTGCAAAGAGACCGGTTTAAAAGCTTTAAATCCGCGCTGGGAGATTGGTATCCTTAGGTATTAAAAATAAACATTTTTCTTTCCTGCTCATCAACTAGATATAATATACTCGAACATAATACAAGCTTTGCTCAGAGCAATGTCGTATCCAATAATGTTTCGAGCGGGGGCCAATGCTTTTGTCAATTATCCTCAATATAAGTTATTGTAAATCTTTTAAAAAAGATACCTTATGTATCAAAAGGAAAATGATTTTAATTAAAAAGAAACACCTGTCGTATTACTCAACAAAATTCATTTTTCCCTTACTTTTAAGTATTCGGAAAAAATCTGTGATTTATATCTTTTCTTAATATTAACCTAGGTAGGAAAATTAAACCTAAAATTATCTTTATGCTTGAAGGTTCAAAAAGGAAATTTTCTTTTAAAGAGCAGAAATAATCTATTTAAAGGGGAGAAAATGTGTCATGAAGGAATATGAGCCCAATGAAAAGACTTATTTTTCTTCAATTATAAATGGAATGTTCTAATGTAAATAAATCAAAATGAATGAAATACATATTCATAAGCTACAGTAACAGAAATGGATTTCACCAAAACTTTCATAAGGCTTTCCATGAAAAAAATAAAACTGCTGATCTCTTTTATTTGCATCAACGTAGCATGTTTATTCAGTAATCGACGTTGAGGAGCATTCGGTCAGATATTAATACTCTTCTTCCCACTTACAGCAGAGTAAATAATACACTGATAGATTCAAAGAAATATCTCTAGATGCGGTTTAAAACGAAGTAATGAAAGAGAAATAGAACCAAGCAAATTAGGACCACGGGAGAAGAAGAGTATTAATAGGACCTTATACTTTAAACACGGAGTTTGATACCAAGAGATGTTAGCCATGAAATTGGCTAGCTCTTAAGATTATTAATTTGAGAAGGAATTTTTTTAGATTTTTTTCGTCATGTGTATGAGTTGCAGCGATAATAGC
>BMAO01029992.1:0-17593 GCA_019973975.1 Trichonephila clavata | reverse complement strand
GTCACCTGGATGTTGCTACGGCCAACGGCAGGCGTACATCTAGCCCCTTGTCTTATGTAATTCGTTGGCCTGGATCTGATGTAGTCGAGATCAGGTGGCATAAGAAACAACAACAACAAAAGTCAGAAAGAATATATTAACATAACAATATGGAAAAGATTTTAATTGTGTGTGTGAGGGGTAGGCGGGGAGGGCATCAAAAATTGTGTAATCATGAATCAAGAGATAAAGCATTTACATTGGGAAAAGTCTGTCTAATATGGAGTGTGACCACTGTGAATTGCTTTACAAGTCTCCAAACGAGCTGCCTTACTGTTTATGAGGTTGTAAATAGGTATGTTTGGCAACAAAGCCCATTTTTCCAAAAGCGGATGTTTTAATTTCTGAGGGGTCTGGGAGGGGAGCTATGCTGAGAAATAGACTTTTCTAGACTATTTCAAACATATTCAATGGAAATGTGATCCAAATACCTCGAGGGGCAATCAATACGGCGAATATCTACTCCTTTATGAAATTCTTCTACAATATGAGTTCTGTGTGACCGCGCATTATTGTCCATAAAAATCTAGTCCATAAAAAAAATAGTACTCACAAAAGCCTTACATAGGTTTCCAGGATCTCATTCCTATAGCGCTGTGAGTTGACAGTAACCGCATCGAAAACGTACACAGGTGTACGACTGTTAAACATGCCACTACACACAAGGATTTCTTTGCCACGAAATCTGTCGATTTTTGTTATGAAAGAGAGATGAAAGTGAGCTCTACTTTCTCTCCAGATGAAGACTCGACAAGAGTTACTTTTTCTGAGGAATTTTGACATCACTGAAAAGAACATGCCCCCATTCTTGGGGCATCCACGGCTGATGTCCACAAATATCCTGTCTTTCCTGTTGAATGCAGTCAAAGGCCGGGCGTAAAGGACAGTTTCTGCATGACGGCTGTAGATTATTTGTAACGGGTCTATACGCGTCCTTTAATTAACCCTCTTGGGAAATCTTTGGACTTTGAAAATCAACAACCCTTTTCTGAAGAAGAAACCGTGATTTTTTTGAAAATTAAGTTTCTTATATAGTTCTTGATTGCTTGCTAGGAGTAAGTTAAAGCGAGATATAAGTTGGAGAGATAGATGGAACACGGAGAAAAAAAAAAGACTTTCTCAAAAAATGAGCACGTAGACATACTCAATTTGAAATGAGAATGTTTGTATCAGATTTGAACGCATGCCTTTTCAAATGTGATACATTACATGTTCTCAACCCCTTCCCCCCCCCTCCAAATGGTTAATTAACACTCTCAGACAAATTAAAAAGATATTTAGGATTACAGAAGCTCTTTTAATATACCGGTTACATATTTAAAAAATTGGGGTTCAACAACAAATTTAGTTCTTTTAATCTTCCGAACTATATTTCGTATTTACCATGCTACACGCGGGGAACACATAAGTATTAAAATAAATAGTGCTGTTGTCAATTTGTTGTTATTTCTAATTTTCTCTTATTTGCAAATCTAAGTACGTGACTTGTTTTAAATATAAGTTAAAATGGTAAAATTATATATTACACTCTCTATATGATCATCTCTTTCTGTGATAAATACACTCTCTAAATTTTTACTTTATTTTGGCGGATTATTTAATTAGGCGCCAAGCAACTTAATTTAGCGATAGGTTTTACGAGAAATTTTAAAGTGGAATTTTGCAATGAAAATAAAGAAAAATAGTAAAAGTTATCAGTAATATGCGCATTCAAATTAAGTTGTTTAGCGATCGATTCCGGTCGCCAAAAATCCAACACTCTAATCCAAAATGGAAGAACTTTATGTGTGTCGTGATATATGGCCAACTTCTAAAACCCCATTTTAAATTCTCCTTTGAAAGGTGGTCAACCAATGACCAATACGTTACATGAATAAAACAATTGTTTTGCAGTTTAATGTGCTTGTATGAATTGTAGCATTAACATGTTTGAATATGCGATATGTGTGGTTTCCCATTGACTGAATATGGTATTTAAGTTTTTATCAATTAGCATTGTTACTAGAAGGTGTCTTGAATGTAGAATAAATACAACTTCAAACAACCCATTGTATCCAAATCAATACTAAAAGATTCAGGATTTAAATTTTACTACAGTTTCAAAACCCAAAAGTACGTACTTGTTGTCAAAAATGAGTAAGTGCGATTCTCAAATTTGAGTATGTTTGCATCGGAGCTATTTTGAGTATGTGAAGTACTCAAAAGTGAGAATTTTGTGCTCAATTCTGAATACTCGTTTTTCGCAGTGAAGAGAGTTAGTAAGTCAGTGTGAGAGAAGAGAGATAGATAGTTATGTAGTCGAAAATTGCTATTTAATAGAAGTTACCAAGGGATTGAAACATTACGAAGTAGAAGATAAAAAGACTATCTACAGTTCAGGTATTAGTCATATTTATAGCGCGTTTTGATATTTAAATTAATAAAGAGATTTAAATAAAAAATTAGTCATATAACTACAGTTTAAATTCAAATATTAAGGTAGAAGATTGATTAGTAGAAAGTGGATCAATTTATTAGAAGTATTCTCCAAAAACGCGACTCTCGTCACGTATCCTCTGCTCGCCACTTAGAAACATCTTATTTAATCTGAGTAATTGATTTGTTTTTGAGTTAATTAGAGTGCTGAATAAATAATTAGAAATTATTATGTCGAGAATCGTCCTCCACTTCCTCCCACACCTTTAGCCGGGGTCTCAGCGTAGACGGGGGTGTTACACGTTTGCCTGGAAATTCTTCTTCCAGACACAGAAAGCAAGGTTTCGAGCAAGTTGAGGAGTCTTTTTTCCGCAAAGTCGTCACGCATTTAATGCCAAGTAGCAATTCTGTGCGGATGTCGATGCTCTGTGGTGACTTTGGCCGGCTCTCCTATTGACAGTACCACCAGTTTGGAATTGATTCTAAAACCGGGATACAACTTTTTTTTTCGGGTCACTTGAAACCACCAACCACTTCAGACTAGGGCAGCTTCAAGCCTGCCAACTGCCCTCCATCTCAGGAATCATCTGAATGATTTCGAGAAGTCATTCTCACTGCAGAGGCTATTTATTTGTGTTAATACAATATTGGGCCATGGGTAGCCTGGTGGTTAGAGCATCGGACTCCAGACCGGAGGGCTTGGGTTCGATGTCCGATGCCACCAAATACCCTCCGAGTAATCACGGAGTACGTGCTCGTTAAATAAGGTGGTTCGAAAGTCTTGTGGGGGGTCGCAGCAGAAACCACGAGTGCAGGGGCTGGAGAAATATTTCCCTCCCTCCAATTCCATGCCTAAATTGTGGAAGTGGAGATAAGGTGGTATCGCCATCTATCGTTAAGAAGTCCAACCAGTCTCACAGGCTCTGGCAACTTTCATTCCTTCAATTTGGAAGGACACGGCAACAACAACAGTACAATATTCACGAAACTGGAAGAGAAATTCCATGTGCTTGAACGGTCTCATCCAGTTGTATGCAAAAATGATCGCTAAAAAACATCTTTTCTAAACTGAAAGTTGATATTTTTTATTACCCGCGTTCTTCAAAATATATTAAATACATCAATATATACTCAATTTTACTGAAGGTATTTTAAAATTATGACAAAAAACATGTTTCTGACCTTAATTTTGGACATGAGTAAAGAGCAGAAATATTTTATTACTGAATGTAACTAATTATACATTTAGATGCTACTTTGTTTTAAAAATTTTATTTGGCAGTTATGATTTAAGAAAAGTTCTTTTATATATGTATTACGTTATAGAATTAACTAATTTTTAGACACTTTGTTTTAGACACTTACAAAAATTGGAATTTGTGACTTATTTGTCTTATTACTAAAAGCTACTTAAGCATTTTACATATAAGTGAATTTATATGTAAAAATGCTAGAAAATGCATTTTTGTTTTACCCACCGTGTCTTTGGAACTTTCTTCAATCCATCATCATCTTCGAATGCCATGTTAATTTCAAATTTTTTTTGAAGAGCGTGTTGAGCTTCTTGTGCTTCTTGATTCTTTTATATTGGTTTGCTGTTTAAAACTCTTTTTAAATTCTTTTTTGTTGAAAATTTCTGAAAACAATAATGGTTTTTTTTAAAAAACATATTTTTAGATCTTGAAAATTCAGATTTTTTTAAAAAGAAATAATTAACAATTTTTGCTTGTTTTTATTTTACTTAAATACATTTATTTTATAATTTTAAATAAATGGACAAATTTGTTACCTTTGCTCAGAAAAATTTTTGAGGTTGAATAGTCTCCAGTGAATGAGGAAAAAATTATAATTCAAGACTTATAGTGTAGGAAAAAAAATAGTGTAGAAAAAAAATCAATCTATTGATATATATTACTTGCAAACATGGATTTAAAACAAAATTCAGAATATTTTAAATTTCAGAGCACAATTTTTTTTTATTCAGATAAAAACTTAATTATCAAAATTAAAACTCAATGAACGTGGTTTCATCAAAACTTTGCACTTTGACACATGGAGACACTTGTATTAATATT
Organism: Trichonephila clavata; assembly: GCA_019973975.1. NCBI lineage: Eukaryota > Metazoa > Arthropoda > Arachnida > Araneae > Nephilidae > Trichonephila > Trichonephila clavata. The sequence goes on along the minus strand of BMAO01029992.1, from coordinate 13,064 downwards.
AAAAAAAATACTTTAAAGAACCTTTTGAATAAATTACATTAAACCATGCATTGGCGTGGGTTCGAACTGAAATAATCTCAAATGCAAGGTTTTCAACTATAAACAATTTTATTTAATAAAAATGTATCGAAAAATTAAAAAAAAAAAAAAAACGATTATTGATATAGGGTTCTTTTTAGAAACAAAATAATTTGTGAGAAATTTAATGAATTTGTAATAAGATATTTGAAATCAGTAGTTCCTTAACACTTCCTAGGGGACTTCCAAGAGAGCTGAGGGGTAAGAAAAAACTATACAAAAACAAATTTCTCTCTGCATATAATGAATTCACGACGTCTTAATTTGGAGATACATTGAATTTTAATTTTTGGGCTGAGGAATACTGTGAGAAAGACATTTAAGAACTATATTATAAATTATTCTGATTTTTTTGAAATTAAACATTTTTATACTTATGTTTCTATTTATAGTAAGGAAAATTATGACAGAATCTTTTACTGAGATAATTTTATTGATATTTCATAAAACTAATACCCTTACAGCTTTTTATAAGGAAATAAAAGTTAACTGTGCAAAAGTGTTGTAATCTGGAATTATATATAACATTACGTAATGGTACAAATGCCATAATTATTTAAATTTTATTATTAATTTTTCTTCATTAATTAAAACATTTAGTTTTTTAATTATTTTGTTAAAGAAAAATCAGTGTTGATTTATTAAAGGCCATTTTTTTAATAGTTTTAATGCTCAGAATAACTACAGACTTTGTTCCACGTATAATCGCATTTATCTCATGGAACTTTTTATATTGATATTTCTTTTGCAAATTAGTCTATAACTCTTTTTTTCTATGAAAAATTTGAATTAGATGATATATTAATTGATTTTTTTATTTATAAAAAGTGAAAGCAAATAGTTTATTAAAAACATTCAATGTAACACTTAAATAATACTAGAATAATTATTCTTACTGTTTCTGCTATATGATTTAATTTTTTGATTTATGTACTTTTTATAAAATATTTTTTCAGTAAAGTTTAATTATATTCTCTATACTGCAATACGAATTAAAATATGAATTAAACGTCTTAAATGTAAACAGTTTTCAAATATTTTATTCTACAAAATAGTACGAGATGCTTTTATTATATTTTATGTGAATTGTCTGATGTTTACAAAGAATGCATTCCTTTTAGGTTGCTCTCAACTAATTTTAAGAAGTAGTACTCAAGCTCTTTGAATTCTTCCTGATATATTAAAGGGCTCCATTATTAGTATATTATGGCATCTGTATTGTGTAGAAAACTGCAAGTTTTATACAAAAAATTCATATTGAAATGATTTAAAAAAAAAAAAATCAATTGCATATTTGTTTTTTAATCGTGTTGTTAATTAATTAATTTCTTTATAAGTTAATGTAAAAATTGTGTATTTATTGAGTGATTGCAAAAGATAACAGGACTTAATTGATGTAGAATGTGAAATTGAACATTAAAGGATTGTATAATATGTGATCTAATTTTCAATTAAAAACATTTCTAGTTTTTAATATTAAATGAAGACAATCTTAAATGATCACATATGTATCTCCCCAATTTATGAAAAATATAAGGAATCCATTTTTGTTTATCTATTATTCGAACAACTTGCCTAAATCAGAGTCTTGTTCTTCGCCACTTGATTCTTCAAGACTTTTCTGTTGATCTTGGTCGTCGGTGACGTACATTTTAGGAATGCTGCATGCATTTGAATCTAATATATAATCACTCTCTTCTATTGGAGCCGCTTGTAAGCTCATTTTCAAATTCTTCGTGAATCTATGGGACAAAAAATAAAGGGATCTTAAGCTTGAAAGTTTATTTTAAAATTAAATATTAATTAATGAAATTCTATTGATATTATCATTAAAGTAAAGTACAAGGTGTGACTATTAAGAGCGAGACAGCGAGACTGACGCTGCTACAGAGGAGGTACGCATTTGCCAATTCCTTACGACCAGCTATTTAGCGTGAAATTTTCTTTTTCGAATGCAGTTCTTCTCGTTTCTGTTAACAAATCCGTATAGCTGTAATCTTCGTTCGCAATAGTTATTTTTTTTTTGTTTCGCCGGAAAAATTTATAAGTCTAACAATAGGGCAATAAATTGTGAAACTTCTCATGAAACTTGGAAAAATTGCGACTGAATTTTATAAATTTTTGAAAGAAGTGTATGGCAATGAGGATTTATCACTTGCACGTGTTTTTGAGTGGTTTGAGCGTTTTGAAGATGGCTGAGAAGACGCGCTCACTTCCTTATCACCCTTCCACGTCAAAAACGTATGCCAACATCGAAAATATGGATAATCTGGTTCGATTTGACCTTCAGTTTAGTATTCGTGCAATTGTTGAGATTGTTGGAACTGACAAAGAATTCTTACGGCAAATTTTGCACAACAATTTTGGTATGCAATAAGTGTGTGCCAAAATGGTGCCTAAAATTTTCACGTTCGAATAACAAGAAAAACGATAAAATGTTAACACTAATACTTTGAAGGCCATTGAAAATTACCCGAACTTATTGAAAAGGATAATAACGTGCTCCAAATCATTGTTTTTTAAACTTTTGATGCTGAAACAAGCGTGAATCAAAATTCAAAGCAAGGATGGTTATTTTTTCGATATTAATGGAAATGTGTACTCTCACTGGGTTCTTGAAGATCAAAATATTCGTCAACAGTGTTACCCCTTCACTTTCTTGCTGAATTACGTGAAAGAATTAGGAAGAGAGAATTGACCTGAGTTGTGGAAAGGGTAAATCACACACACACACACACACACACACACAACACACACACACACACACACACACACACACACACACAACACACACACACACACACACACACACACACACACACACACACACACACACACACACACCACACACACACACACACACACACACACACCACACACACACACACACACACACACACACACACACACACACACACACACACACACACGGGTTCTCCTTCAAGACAATGCGCCAGCTCATTTCGCATTGCCTTTCAAGAGGATTCTAGACAAGCACATCATCCCAATATTAGACCCATCCATTTTATTCGCCTGATTTTGAATCATGCGACTTTTATCTGTTCCCTAAAATGAAATCTTTGTTAAAAGGAACAAGATATTTGAGTTCGTTTGAAACTGTGAAAAAGAAAGCGACACGGCGTGCTATAGGGGCTGACACAGAAAGACTTCTAGCACTGTTTCAAACAATGGAAGACTCACATGGACCGTTCTAAGGATAGAAGAGAGGTGTATATTGAACTTGACAATAAGTAAATATGTATGAAATCAAAATCAAAATATTTTATAGCATCAATCTCGTTATTGAATAGTCACACATAGTATACCAAGTATAGAATTGTTCTTTCCCCCTAAATTTACCGGATTAATTAATGGAAAGAAATTTTACAGTAGTTAGAATGAAAGATTTATTCTTCTAAAAAATTTCAGTTAGGTTATATAAAGAACCTTTCAAAGAAAAAGACCGAGTCAGTCGAGATCAGAGTTTCGTCTCGTGCGTTTGACTGCAATAAGAGATGCTTGGTCTATGTGAGTTGTTGCTAGTAAAACTATTTTAGAGAGCCTTTTCTGGAACACTGTAAAGATTATTATTCACGAGTTCGTTTTCTATCATTATAAGTAATATATTATAGTATTTCTTTGTGTATTTGTCTGAGTGTAGCCATTTGTTTGACCGTTTCCAAAAATAAAATTTATTATTCCAATAATGGGAGTCATTGACTGCTTTTCCCTATGCAAAGTTGTAACGATACTGTCTTTAGTTTACAATAATATTTGATACATTAAAAAACTCCTATAAATATATATATTAATGTTTTTTCGAAATGCATAATATGGAATTTAAATTCGTAATAATTATTAAGATTTGTGTTAATTAAGTAATAAATTTTTCTAGGAATGTTAGTAACTAGTTTACTGATTAACTTACACGTTGGAAAGAGGATTATATTTCCAAGTCCATATCAAAAGAAAAAGACAACACAATATTGGTACAATTGCGTACAAGCCAACATTAGTCCATCTTGTTTTTTGAGATTGATCTGGACATCTATTTATCTAAAAGTTTAATAAGATATACATTAAAAAAAAATTCAAAATATGAAATATAGATTCAAATAATTTAAAGCAATTCAATTATTAAATGCATTTTTTCCCCTTTTAAATAAATAAATGAAATTAAGTTGCAATGAGATTATTATTTACTCAACATTATTTAATTTTCTCCGAAAGTTTGTCTTGGAATGTATAGAATGTTAAGTCTTATTATGGGAAAATTTAAAAACAAAAAGAGGAATAATAGATTTTTGAAATTAATTAATGGAAGAGAGGAATTATAAAAAGTAATTTTTCATCAATAAAATATGATAAATTTAAATTTCATTTATAAAAAATATGTTCTTTTTTTAAAATTTTAGAATAATTTTTTCATAAAAAAAGTAAGATATTCTTCAATAAATATGTTTGAATGAATAAGCATTTATAATTCGCAAAATGTAAATACATATTTAAAATTTCAATTGTTGGATCTTTTAATAAAATTTGTTTCTTTGCATTTTCTTACATTTTCATAAATTTCATATCGTAAATTTACATAACTAACTCCAAATCATTCCTTTAAATTTTGACTGATTCCAAACAATACTATAAAGTTTCACATAAGCCTAAAAATATACAGATATTAATACAATTAAATTTACCTTAAAGCCTCTTGTTTCTTCAGAAAAGAAATCAGAGTAAAAGTTTAAAATATCTCCCAATTGATTCCATTTAAACGCAGCTGTACCTTCTTTAGAGCCTTGAACCTTTACCATTACATATAAGGCTCCTTCTTTCAAATCCTCACTTTGAACATCTTTAGGAATAACTCCTGATATACGAAAAATATGCACTTGCGTTGAGCTATGAGAAACAAATAAGCTTAATTATTTAATATGTTTTAAAGTGAGTAAAATATATTTCGTGCAAAATTACATAATGGAAAGAACAATTTAAATATAATATAAATATCTCATCTTAGGGCTCCTTTGGAGCAAAACTAAAAAGTCTGGAAAAGGAAAGCCTGAACCACATTTTATAACAGAAAATTGTCTAAATTTTCATGAAATTTGCAATGTTTTATAATTCATGCGTTTGTTCATAAATACTACTTTTCTAAAATTATCTTTCAAAAATATGCAATTTCTCGCTTTAACGTGTGAAAAGAAAACTAATTTAGCATTATATTACGGGAGACTAAATATGGAGCACATTTTATGTGCCAAAAATTAATCAACCCAGTTGGAAATGTGTAATATAACACATGTTTCCCTCTATATAGAATAGTGAAGTAAGAACATAGTATTAACGTCGGAGTACTTTTTTTTATCCAAAAAATGCAGTTCAAATTTTGGGATCTATTCTTTAATATTAATTGAATACAGACTTAAAACTGATAATTTTTACTGAGTGAAATATGTTCAATGATTTGTTGAATAATATTTGAAGCACTGATGTCTTATTAAATAAAGTGATTGTTTCTAGTAAAAAATGCAGCTTTATTTGAAAAAAAAAATTCGTCCATTATCATTTTTAAATTTGTTTTTGAATCTATGAACTCATACTCGTATTACAAATAAAAAATTTTTTAAGGATCAGAAAGCACAATAAAATTTAATAAAGAGGCCGAAATGGATATATTAACATTTACTAAATATATGCGTGTATTGATATTTAATTAGATATGCAAGTTTTAGAAATTTCCTCTTAGGAACAAGAATTAAATTTTTTGTTGGAAAATGCCTATGAACTTGAAAACGCCTGGAGACATTCACTGCAGATGTTAATTATAACATTCCATTTTTTTTCTTTTTACAGTTCCCTCTGAATTTTTGACGACTGGAGCAATATTCTTCATCGTTTAATCAAATGATACGGCTATATTTTCTCTCATAGATCTAACATCTGATACTCCTTCAAATTTTAAATCTAACACTTTCAGCAATAACTTCTTTATGTGATATATTTTCCAACTCAGGAGTGTGTGATTTCTCCCAAATTCCTTCGTTTCATATGAAGAGTTTCACATACGACTGAGGTACATATGCGTGGGTTTATATAGCAGAGGTGATATTAACAATTAATTTTTTCCTCCCAATTTACTGTTATAGGCGTAAAAATACGATTGCGAACTCGTCTGAATTCTTTTATTTTATATTTGTTTGGGAGCTAGTAGCTCGTCGTCACTGGTCAGATCTGCTATTCCAAAAAGTGTCCGTGTACTTATGATATTGTAGTGCAGTGTTTCACAATATTTTGACTTAAGTGTTACCCTTCTATAATTTTCATAACGCTGAGTACACATGTTAAAAAAAGTGGATATATTTTAATAACAATCAAATTTTTTTTGTTTTTTTATGATACATACAAAATAACAAGAAAAGAGAAATAAAATATTTCTAATAAAATACAAATAAAAGTTATATTGTAAATAACATTTGTTTGGATTAACGAAAAGAATGAAATTGTTTGTGCTGAGATGACAGATCGTCGCAATTTGGTTTCCTAGTTGTTAATTTTAATCTGAGATGCGGTTCCACGTCCAACAGTCTGTTCCTTTTTTTAGACTTAATGTTTACAAATACTGAAAAAGCAACTTCATATAAATTTGAAATTTGAAAATTCAAGACATTTTTCAGAACTTTTTTTGTTAAAACCGGATACTCGTGTTGCATTTGTAACCAGAATGATGTTAAAAAAAGTACACGCCTTATGTTTATTTTTCAAGAATCCATTTGAAGCCAATTCCAATATTTTATGAAAATAATCAAAATCAATGGAACTTACTAAAGCATATAACAGACATTTCCTATAAGAAAAATCGCTCAAAAGCTAAAAACACACTGGAGCCTGGAGAAACCACTAACTATTAAGGAAGTAAGTTGTCTCTGTAACGAAGTGTGGTATATTCCCGTCGATCCCACCGGACCATCTTAGGTTTCACAAGACTGTCTTGACTTGATTCATGAGAACGTAGAATTAGTCGTTGTTAAGCACGGTGCAGTGCAAACTCTGGTGAAACGCGTACCCACACCAAACTCTTCCCGTAACCCTGGGAATAAGCGTACCACACTTTGGGAAACATTGATATAGTACATGTATTGTATTAGATGAGTGGCAATGGTTTGCTTAGGGTTCTGACATTTCTACTCGCGACTCTGATAGAATTCACCCTTTCCTACATTAATTTTAATGAATTTGTCTTCTTTCAACATCGCAAAATGGTGCCACATACACTGAAATGACAAAAGTCATGGGATATCTCTTAACATTTGTTGGATCTCCTTTTTCAATTCCTACTATTAGTTCACACTCTCTCTATATTTATATATTTATCTTTTGTTCAAATTTTCAATCGCTAATAAAATCTTTATATTCATCCATCAAGTTCAAATAATTTTTTAAAACTTGTAGTGGATGAATCACTTGGCATTAATACAGTTTTTTCAAATATTAATTCATTCATTACCGGTTTTCGACGCCAACTTAGATTCGTCTCCATTGTTGTAACAATGTAGTTGTTGAAACAATGACATAATTTGGCGTCGAAAACAGGTTTTTCAGCCAAACTAGCCAAACCGGGTGTGCATTGTTACAACAATGCAAATAAATCATGCTCTTTTTTCAATTCCTTCTATTAGTTCACTCTCTCCCTATAAATATATTTTGTTCAAATTTTCAATCGTTAGCAAAATACTTTCTATTCATTTCAAAATAGGAATTGACTTAAATTTTTTTTTTAAATTACGTGTTCAGCTGAAGCGCCATAACTCAACGTAGCATTGATTAAAAAAACTGAAGAAATTTAACCACGCTGCGTATACAGCTGTCTGCTTGGTCTTTTGTAAAACAAATAACTCGTGTAGCTATTGTGGCATTGTTAATAACTGATGCTTAACAATTTTCTCCATTTATTTCTTTTTCAATATTTCTAATTGACTTTAGTAGCTTTTCAACAAAACAGTTTTACATGTTTCTCAGATTCTCTCAATAACTTGATTTTAAAAAGGTATTCATAATGAAAATATCGATTTTCAGTTCCATATATTCTGTTTTAAATACTAATTAAATATGCATTATTTGCTGATACAAATGACATCGAACACATCGCAGTACGTGTATCTGAATTTCTTTCCTTATACTAAAACAACCCCTTTCATGTCAAGTACTTTGCAAGATAATTTGTACATTAACTTAATAATTTATTGAACATCTATATTTGTTTTGAAAAATAGGAAGCCTTTTTAAGGCACTTTTGGAATATATTTTAATTTTTAAATTCGCCTTGCCAGCAATATTTTATTTACTATTTAATTACAACATAATTGCGTCAAACTTTATTTTTTTTACAATTATGTGGTTCAAAATCGTAAATTACCTTTCCAATAAATAATGTTTTCAAATTGTTTTAATTTCTTTATGTACTAATTCAACAAAAATAACTTTTAAATCTATCTTCCCTTTTAAAATGTTTTTTGAAATGCATCAAAAACTCTTAGAACCGCCAAGAGAATCTTGTTTTTGTTCAAAACTTATTCGTACTACTCGCTTTATTACATGAGGATTCAGAAAACCAAATTACTAAATCCGTTTTGTAATAGTGACGATTTAAGTATGTAATTCCAAAAATTGTTTTCATAAAAAATGCTTACTTAATTTTGAAGTGCTTGCTATTATTTTTGGCATACTCCGAACTGATAAGAGCCAATTTCTCTCGAAATTCAAAAAATGGTTTTGACCTATTAAACTGAAAAAATATTTAGTGGAAGGTTTAGTACGAAAAAATCTCATAATTAAAAATAAGACATGAAATTATTATTGAAATGTATCAACTATCAGAAAGAGATAAACATTTATTTTTAAAGACTAATAATAAAGGCAATGGGATTAGATTAGTATTATTAATTATAACAATCTTAGAATATATATATACAAGCTATTGCATTCTAAGATTATGCAAGCTATTGAAAATTTATTAACTAAAAAAGATTTTTGTTTATAGTTAAGATGATATGGTACAGTAAAAATCATCAACCTGTCGAAAATTTTTTTATTGGCTTATTTGATACCCCGATTCTTTATAAATATGCCAGAAAAATTTCAAAGCTTTATCTGCATTTTTTTACTAAGTTATGGAGCAATGTTTGATGCTGGATAGCAACTACCACGCCCACATTTCAGATGATCTGCTAGAAAAGAGCCTGATAAAGAATGAATTAATTATTTTTCTACTGCGCATCAATGAGACTGACATTATATATGCAGTATCAAATCATTTCAAGAAAGAATTGTACAATTCATGCAAAAACTCTAGTTTGTGAATTATTTATTGAAGAGCAAATGGATTTGGTCAAGATTTAAAAGTTGTGCGTGATTTTTATGATATTATTATGAATGAAATTAAAACTTCAAAACGCGAATTCTCCCAAAACACAAATACTAAATCTCAATTTGATAACTCATATAATTAAAAATCTAATTCGCAAGAATAGAAAAAATCTCCCATTTTTATATATTTGTTTTTGGGGAAATACACTGGCGTCCAAAAGTTAACCATAAATCGTAAAATGCGAAAAACATGGAGTAAATATTCGTAAAATTATTCCAAATTTCTTGTGGATATTAATTGGGTGAAGAAGAAACATTAGGTTTATGCAAAACCTTTCAGTCGACTACGTCCTGCGCGAAACACCGGCGCATGTCGGAACGCGGAGAAACCGATTCATGCAGCATAGGCAATTCAGACAAGTTTCGTGCAACTACTGTGCGAAGGAACGTTGTTAACCATCAAACAAGGTGAATGACGGCACAAAGACGCCAATTGGACATGTTTATGAAAGGAAAAATCGTTGGAATCCTGGAATCCTCACGATCACAAACCGAAGTGTCTCGAATTCTGAATGTGGACCAGTCTGTGATCTCAAGACTGTGGCAGAGGTTTCAAAGAACGGGAGATGTTACCCGACAAACAGTATCAGTCGACCAAGAGTCACAACCCCTCGCCAAGACCGATATTTGGTAATAAGTGCGCGACGTCAGAGGGACAGTACTGCCAGAGCACTGGGTTTGGCGCTTACAGTCGCCACAGGAATACGAATTTCGAGACAAACTGTTTACAGGAGACTCAATCATGCTGGCCTGTATGCCAGAAGACCAGCAGCTTGCGTTTCCCTCACGTCTGCGCATAAACACGCTCGTTAGAAATGGAGTTTGAAATATCAACGTTGGAGTATGGGAGAGTAGGCCAATGTGAGTTCAGTGACGAGTCCCGGTTTAATCTGAGTAGTGATTCTCCGCGGGTAACGATATTGAGAGAACGTGGAACACGTTTTGAACCAAGAAACATAACGGAAAGACATCATTTTCCATCAAGAGGAGTAATGGTATGGGCAGGCATCATGATGGACGGCCGCACAGACCTCCATTTCTTTTGACACGGGGTCTGTGACTGCTCAAAGATACAGAGACGAAGTTCTTGAGCCTTATGTTCGCTTGTTTCGAGGTGCTGTCGATCCTGACTTCATATTCATGGATGATGATGCGCCATGTCACCAAGCGGTGCTAATTGATGACTTCCTAGAAACGGAAAATATCCAGCGCATGTCGTGGCTTCGAACTCCCTTGATTTAAATCCTATCGAGCATGTATGGGGTATGCTAGGGAGACAAATTGCAGCCCTTTCACACCCACCAAGCTCCGTTACAGAACTGATGAGAGCTCTCCAAGAAGCTTGGAACCGTTTGTGCCCACAACTCATTCATCATCTCATAGCAAGTATGGTAAATCGCTGTACAGTGTGCCTGGCTGTCAGAGGTGACCACAAGCCTTATTAAACTGCAGAATCAGTATTTTATTTAATATTCTCTATCATTTTTTCTTTTAAGTGTGAATTCTTGCTATGCTCAATTTTCTTTCAAACTGCTAATTTGGATAATAAAATTAATTATTATCATTCTTTTGATTTGCTTCCTTATTTTATAACCATTTTACACTCGCATATCACGTTTCCCGCCATTCTGATTTACAGTTCCTTCTTTATTCACATAATTATCAATTATGCTTAATTTTTGGACACCAGTGTATATATATTCCATGTGTGTGAAATTCAACACTTTTATTATTAAAAATTTTTAAGATATTTAAACAAATGCACATATACAGTTCTTAGATTTTGATATATTTTACTTATAGATGGTTACTTGATTTTGCTTTCTTTCGTGTACAATATTTAACATGAGAAGGCTTTTAAAATAATGGAAATAAGAAATAAAGGCATAAAGATTTTTTTACATGTTGTGCATTAGCTCTAAGCATGGAATTAGCTCTGAAGTGTGTGTATTTGTTTTTTAATAATTATTAACATAAAGTTTTATAAAAAATGGATCTTTCACTCGTTTTCTTCTATATATTCATTATGGCAGTATACTGTTTAATTGTTCTACATTTGTAGCAATTTTTTATGGTAAGCAGTTTTAAATAAGCTAATTAACATTTCATAAAAGTTTCAGACTATTCGATGAATATTATATCATGCTATTCATGGAATGAAACTTCAAACTCGTATTTCTCCGTGTTGAATTTTTGTACATATTCTGTTATTCAAAACCCTAAGGCTTTTTTGATAACTGAAGTATGGGTTTGAAATTTTTATACATGTTCTGAACTGTACGTTTTATAAAACTGTGCATGGAATTAGCTGTAACATGTTTAGTACTTTTTCTAAAAAAATTTCAAAATCAAAAACTAATGTTTTTTTTGGAGATTTTTTGAAGTTTTAACTATTAAAAAATTTAAGAAAAAATTAAAGGGCAGCAGCAGAAAAAAAAACATGCATAATTTTATGTAGTATATTGTAATGTACTTGGAAAAAAAATCTTTGAAAGAAAAGAGACATATTTAAAAAAGCCTTTAAGTTTTAAAAAATGTTTTAAAAAAGTTCAAAAAAAAATTTAGATTTTTACAAACATTTTGCAAAAAATTAAAATTTTTTTTTGTATGGAATTCTTATTTTATATTAACTTTTATAAAATACAATTAAAACCAAGTATCAGTTATTAAAAATAAAAAAAATTGTGAAGATGGTACCATATCCCCTTAAATGTTAAATAGTCAATAAGTGGAATTTTTCTATTGTCCATTGTTACCAGAATTCTTATTTCATTCGTTAAGTTTTATAAATTTTTATTTTTATTAAAAATCATCCTTATTTATTTTTGTATGCGATTAATAATCATATGCTTAAATCATGCGTAACTAATATTTAGAACATAAACATAGAAGAAATTGTTAAAAAGGTGCTGAATTTCTCTGCAACTACATAATTTTCTTAATATTTTTGACTTTTTTAAAAAAAAAAAAAAAATTGTACTCTTTTCATACTTGGTAAACTTTAACAAAGACATTTACTTATATTCATAATTAACTCTTTTAAAATCAAATCTAATGGGCGTGAAAAATTGTATCTTTTATTCATATGTGTTGTTGATGATATATTAAATAATACGTAGATAAATTATTTAAAAATATTTTTGAGAATTACCCTCAGCCAGGTGCTGCGCTGGTATTATAAATGCAGATAGGCATGGACTCTGATATATCTTCATGTTTAGAAATGACGTTGTCATCTTTCACAGAGATTTTTGTTCCTGTCATAAAAAAAATAAAGCGTTTTTTTAGCAACTATTTTTAATTTTCTTCTTTAAACTTATGAAATCTAAAGAATACTTCATGGATTTCTTCTTTTTACTTTTAAATAACTGATTGAGGGTATTAAATTAAATCGCATATTTTTTCATACTATACTCGAGAATTAAAGTAAACGATATGCAAACAGCGGTGTCGTTCTACTCTGATTATGGATGTGGAGACATTTATCTGATATAGACATCAACTAGATCCTTTAAAATGCTGAAACAAAAGCGAAGTGTCTGTTCGTAATTTTAAATTAGCAG
>BMAO01029991.1:0-29593 GCA_019973975.1 Trichonephila clavata | reverse complement strand
AAATTAATTGCAATAGAATTCTGGCAAGCATCTTAACAAGGCTTGGAACACAGCAGTTTAGAGGGTTTCAAATTCATAACAGGTGGACAAAAAAGTACTCTTTCTGCAAACACTGTCTCACGACACGAAACTTAACTAAGAACATCTTTTCTGCTGTCCTGCCGTTCTGAAAAAATTTCACACATAGCAAAAACCCCTTGAGACTTAAGAAAGATAACTGCATACAGATTGCCGATGCGTCCATAAGACCTTTAATCCTATTTAATTATTGTCCATGACAAGACACGAACCAATCAACCTTGCTGTTAAGGTATGACTAGCATAAAATTATGAATTTAGACAAACATGACAAATTTTTTATGATTTTATTTTATACACCTATTAGCTTTATAAAAATACCAAGTTTATTATTTTCCGATCACTAGAAGAAAAACTACAAGTGTTTAGTAAAAGCAGATCCATTACTAAGTAAGATCCATACTTAAAACGCGTTTTACTCGAAATGTGTGTGTGTTTTTTGAAAATGCTCAAACGGGACAGCGATTGCTAAAAAAGTTTTGAAATAATTAACTAATAATTTTATGTGTATGTTCTGTATAATAGTAGAAGTTTTTTAACCTTCAAATTTATCCATCACTGTTTTATTACAAAATTTACAGTCCCTTATGCAATACAATACCGTTTTTTTTTTAAAGCAATTTCATATAACTAAAATAAAGTGCTCTAGTTTTTTCAAAAATTAAAATATCTTTATCCTGAAGGTCATATCAAAAATGAATAACATAGCAACACATCAGAATTGAAAATTTGTTCATAAACTTTTGGTACAGATTGGGCCGCCGCGTTTATGCTATTTCTTGTAAATTTTTACATCTTTCCCATTTTAGCAATAATAATTTCTTTTTCTCATCTTAATTGTAGCCTATTTTTCTTAAAATGTACTAAACAAATCTAAAAACAACAAAAAATCTCCACATCTCCATTTTTTTTTTAAAAAACAGTGTCGCAGTATTCGGATATCTTGAATAAACAAAAAGAGGCACGAAATTTGGAGTTTAAAATGTCTTTTAATTTGAAAAATTTTAAATTTCGTGTGCAATGTCGTAAGATTTTAGCTTTAAAGATTCACCAAGTTGATGAAACTTTGATCAGCAGAAAGGATTAATTAATATATGATGTTGTATCTAAATGACTTAACGCTTTGTTGATTAAACAACGGGCTCATATTGATGACATCAGCACTGACAATGGGCCGTTGTTCTGCATTTTTTTTTTCACCGCTAGAGGGGAAAAAAGCCCAAAAGAAAAAGTTCGTCACCAAATAGTTGTGGCTTATTGTAATCTATGTTTATCAAAGACCTTTGTTGAAGAATGGTGTCAAAAACCCGGCGAAGGTCAAAGTTCGGTTCAGATGTAGACCGACACGTAATACCCTGACTAAACATGCACTTACAAGATACAAGGTGGCTGGCAGGCGACCGCAGAATGCAAAGGATAGAAATGTAAAGAAAATAAAAAGAAAAGAAGGTAGAGAAAAGATGCTGTTAAGACGGTAGTAAAAACAAATAACTCCTTGCAAGCAAAAATAAAAAACTATGCCAGAATATTTTTTTCAATTTTTTGCCCAATCCTTTACTTTGGTATGAAATGCTTTTACTTCTTTTATAAAAAAAAATTTTCACTTTGTACTTCAACACACGCAAAATTTTTTTACACGGTATTTTCAATCCTTAGAAAACCATGGGGAAAAAATCGTGTAAAAAATACATGCGTCATATGATAAATTTGGGATATGTTCCACCAATTTAAAAAATCTTGTAAGATGAAATATTCTAAATATTTCCCCAAAAGGACGTGCAAATTTTTTTTGAAATCCTGTAATATATTTATTAATCAAAAGCTCAATTCATTTTTTACTATGAAAAAAAAAAATTTTATTTTTGTGTGCAGTGAAAATTTACTGTATAAGTATATGCAACACAAAAAATTTAGATGGAAATTAAGAATAAAACTATTAACTATTCATCACTACTTGATAATAAGCGCGCACGTTTATTACGAACTAAATGAAAAAATGCTATCATCAATAAACGTGTCAGATATGTCTAGCACAACTGTCGCTTTGATGCAAATGAAGAATTTCGTCCATTATAATGGCCTCAGTTGTGTTTTTTTCCCGCCTTGTTGCTACAAAGTTTGTTATTAGCGGCTGTTTTATTTATTTATTTATACTGCTGTTTGTAAAAAAATGCAACACCATGAAGGAATCATCAGAGTTAAATGAAATTTAATGTTCAAATGACTTTGTATTGGTACAAATAAATGACGAAATTTTCAAAGAAAAAAAAAAACAGTATTAAGTGTCTGAAATCAGTATTTGGTGTAGCCACCACGCGCTGCAATAAGTGATGCTATACGACGTGGCATGGAGTCAAACAGATTTTGAATGTCTACTTGGGGAAGAAAATTCCATAATGCTTATATGCGCAGCAAAAGTTCGTCTTTTGAAGCTGCAGGACGCGGATCACGATCGAGACGCCGGCCAACCAAATCGACATGTGCTCATAGGCGACATATCCGGCGAATAAGAAGGCCAAGGAAGAAGTTGCATGTCTTGGGCTAAACAGAAGTCTCGAAGAGTCCGCTTGTGGGAGTGCATTATCCTGCTGAAAAATAGCTCCAGGGATGCCTTGAAGGAAGGGAACGACTTCGAGATGTAGCACTTCACGAACGTACCTGTTGCTATTGAGATTGCCCTCAATTCGTAGCAAATTGGATTTCCATGATACAAATAGCACGCCAAACCATAACTCCGGGTGTTAGGTCACTATGTCGTTCGATAACCCACTCTGGAAGGCAGCGTTCACCGGCATAGCGTCTAACACGAATACCGCCATCATGGTGCCACAAATTGAAGGATGATTCATCTGAAAAGACAACTTGGGGCACTCAGCTTGACAGGCTCTGTGCTCATGAGCCCATTGCAGACGCAGCCGTCGATGGCTTGTCGTGAGGGAGATCCTTTATAAAGGCACCCTTGCACGCAATTCACGGGTGCAGCAGACGTCGACGAATTGGCGAAGCCGGCATTAGTACACCTCTAGCAGTAGACCAACGTACTGCCCGGTCATTCATCACCATGCGGAGCAGATGTCAATCGTCGCGTGCTGACGTCGCCTTCCGCCATCCACTGCCAGATTTTCAAGTTGTTCGGTGCTCATTTGTCCTCTGCTTCCAAACTCGCATCACTGTGAAACTGTTCCGCTGCACACGAGCTCTTATTGCGCGATAGGAAAATCCTCCTTCTTGAAGGCCGATAATCCTCCCCGTTCAAACTCCGTAAGCTGTTGGAATTTTTCTTTATTTCGTCGTGGAGGCATACTTAGGTCTCACAAACATTCGCCACTCCGCTACAGCTCACTATTTATACGCTTTAAACATCAGTTCAGAGGCGCTGCGCATGCCACGTATGCGTGGGTGCTCTGAAACTTTACTATTTTACGTAACATCCTATAATTGATATTTTCTGCGTAGCTCATTTAATTCTGATAATTCCTTCATGGTGTTGCATTTTTTTACAAACAATAATGTATTTATATACCAAAAAATTAGGAATTTCGGAAGATATATCAACGGCTGCATGTGATGAACATTGTTCCTATATAGGCTTATACCTACCACTATACACCATCAATTTTAGTTTCTCAATTTGCTTTGTACCCTGCTGCATAAGATTTCATTGAAATTTTAATACTAATTCAAAATTTTAATTTA
Organism: Trichonephila clavata; assembly: GCA_019973975.1. Taxonomy (NCBI): domain Eukaryota; kingdom Metazoa; phylum Arthropoda; class Arachnida; order Araneae; family Nephilidae; genus Trichonephila; species Trichonephila clavata. The sequence goes on along the minus strand of BMAO01029991.1, from coordinate 25,819 downwards.
AATACCCGCTGATCTTCAGGCACATCTTGCTCCAGCTCAAACCACGATTCTTACGATATTACTTTTTTAATAGTAAAAAAATTATCATCAACACAATTTGTACTGTGTGGAAATTTCACCATCGAATTAAAGAAAACTATAATGTGAGCGTCAAACCTTTTATAACTTTATTGAAATTATTTATTGCATCCAACGATCAATACTTGTACATAAAATATAATTATACTAAGAACGGATGTGCTGTGTTGAAGATGCAGTACAACAAAATAAAGAAAAAAAAGTTATTATAAATTAGGATATTCCCCGAAACTCCTGAATACAAAGTAAACAATCCATGAAATAGACCAAGTCACACAAACAAGTATGACCATAAACCGATTGTCGTCTCTTTCGCTGCCAAATTAAAATTAAAAAAAAAAAATTGGGAAATTCGTGCTAAGCAAAAAATTTGTGTAAAAAAGTATATTGATGAACTGTGTTATTTCCAAACCGTGTAAAAGAAGACCGCACAGAAAAAGAGTTTGGTGTAGCTAGTTAAAATAACATTATATATCCAATGGTCTACGCCAAGGGTGTCAAACTCAAAGGTTAACTTGGGCCAAGCAAACAAAGTTTAAAGTTAGGTGGGTCGCAAACGAAATCAATATTCATAACCTAACTTTTGACATATATTAGATGTTATTTATGCTTGCTTCTTATGCCACCTGATCTCGACTGCTTCAGATCCAGGCGCACGAAACTCATCGCAGTAGGGTGCTAGCAGTACGCCTGTCGTTGGGCGTAGCCTTGAGCAAAATACAGGTGACAGTACGATTTAGCTCGGTTCCACCCCAATTTCTCATGTCTTCTCCGGGATTCGAACCCAGGCCTTAGGCCTTACGGCACAGCAGTCAGCGCCGCTAAACACTATACCGGATGGGCGACTATTACTTATGCTACCGTATTTACCAAATGGTGGTGGTGGTGGGGACTTTAAGGGTTTTAAGCAAAATAAATGTAAGCAAAACAAGAGTGTTATTAAAAAAAACGTTTAATGAATTCTACCTATCTTATTTTTGTATATTCTGCGTCGGTTTATTTCTTTGTTAAATAATATTGTAGGTCGACATAATGGCAGGGCCGCAAGAACACCCGCGATTTTGGCACCCTTGGTCTACTTTTATGTGAGGGTTTTAATTTTTAAAAAATGTTGAAAAAAGCGCCCTAGAGTAATTTTTACACCAAAAATAAAAAAATCTTTTGGTCGCTGAAAAAATAAATTAGCCATTTTCCAAATTTACTACGCAGTCGAAATTGCCCCGTTTCGGTTTTCTTGAAACAGAAACTTTATTGTGGCGCCATCTACATTATGGTCCTGCTTGAGAATCAAACAAGTAACAGTTCAAGGTCGGCGAAGGGAGAAAAAAATGGTTCCACTTGCAGAAGTCATCAAATCGTGGAACAGGAGTCACGGGGCAGATTTGCTTCGAAGATTTTCTTGATACAAGTTAAACTAATTTGACGAATTTAAAATAGAAACTTTCGAAAACATGTTTTACACACCTGAAACAAGCAAACATACGGTTATTGTTTATTTTTCAATGCAACTTTTTTTAAAGTCGATAATGATGTTTATAGAAGGAATAAAAATTTCCATTACGAAGTTTCTGTTTTAACAAAATGTACTTTACATTTTGTGATTCCATTAGAAAACGGAAGGGGGGGAAACTTGTGTTCCATTATAGTTAATGTATAATGTGAAAGAAGAAAAAGAAAATGCTTAAGTGTAAACAGAAGAAATGAAAAATACAATAAAAAATTAAAAATCACTGAATTTATGATAAAAAAATTGTCAATTCCAAAGACTAAAAAAATTGAGGTATTTTTTTTTAAAAAAATTTTGTTACAAATAATTAAACTACTTTTTTTGATACAAAATTGTTTATAAGGTAGACCTAAATGTATACTGTTGTTTTAAAAAAATGCTATACTAGGTCATTATAAATAGGAGTATGAGAATCACCTTGTCTCCCTTCATTTTCAAAAAAGAGGCATTTCTTTTTTAATTTTCGAGGATAGTGTCTCAAATCTAATAGACTGCATTATTTCATATACCTCTTTGATTACTTTACCTGTTCTGCTACATTTAATGATTTTTGTGTATAAATGGATCCAAAGTTATTGAATCAAAATTTGAATCAATTTCAAGTGTTATTTTATTTGAAATAGAAGACCCAATAGCACACATCTGTTAGTAATGCAACGGGATTTGAAGTATCTCAAGTCTTTTTTAAGTAGGTCCGCTATTAATTAAAACAAATTTAATTGAAGAAGGAACTGTATACAAATCTATTCTTGAGAGTGTTGCTTAACATTATTGTGTAAGTATTGCACACTGAGCCAATTAGATCTGTGTGACTTCTCCCATACGAGAAACGAGAGCTGCATATATTTTTTTTACTTATAGCATTTATTATTGCACAAAAAAAATTCTACGCTCAGATATTTCGTAAGCAAATATAAATTTTCTAAGAATTAAATTATTAGAAAATTTTGATGAGAAAAAAATTTTAAAATATAAATTTAGACAAAATTTAATCCTGGATTTCGGGATCCGGAATTCCGGGCTGCACAAACCCTATATTAAATAGTTTTCCATAAGTTAATTGGTACTCAGGAAAAGTATTAGGATTAGTTCAAAGGCAGTAAGAGTTCAGTTTATTTGTAAAAATGCTACCTAGAGAAAAGAAAGGGAGATTCCCCGTAACCTTGACCAGGGACATCTTAAGGCATGGGCCAACTGGGTCCGGGTCCAGGGCCTCGGCCACAATGGGGGCCTCGTCTCGTTCTCGACTCAGCCTTAATAAGGTCATAGTTCGAATAATTTCAACGATCAAATATTTTGTCCAATTGTATTCTCCAAAAAATTGGGAATTTCGAACGATATGTTGACTGGCTACATGTGATGACCATCTTCCATGTCTAGGCCTAGGTTTACTACCATACACCCTCATTTCTCTTTTAGTCAAAAGGCGGCAGTCGGTGGAGTCGGCTTGTGCGATTTTAAGTCATGCACATTTATTTGTTTCGGGTTATTGTTTGTACGAGTAATTGTGTGACAACGTATGCTATGTACTGTCTGCTTTTTTGGACATAGGTGAAGGCCTGCATTTGTGTAGGGGCTCAGGCCTTAAGGAAATATTAAGTTGTTTCTGACTTGTGATGGATCTATACGCTACCTTCTATCAACAGTTCTTTTGGGTATTCTCTTGGTCCAGCAAAAATTACGAATTATCTCCTAAAGAAGTAACGTGATTTGCAAATTGAGTTTATTATATATATTCCTAGTTCGCAAGTTATCGAGATGAGTGAATTAGAAGTGAAGAGAGGAATGAATGAAATTAAAGTTAGTATACATGCAAAAAAAAAAAAAAAAATTCAAGGCAAAGATTACCTTGTAAAAGATTATAGTCAGGAAGTGTTAACTAGAAGTGACTAGAAGAGTGGCTAAGTTCAGGTACTGTCACCTTCCTATACGTGGATGTTTAAAGAGTTAAGGTCGTTAGGCGGACATTAAATACTTATCTTCTGTGTAAAGTAATATTAAGGAAGAACCACATTATTATAAATGTATTCTTTCCAAACGCGAATCTCGTCTCTTCCCTCTGTTACTTGACTGAATTATCCTATTTTTTGTGTTGATTTGTGTTGAGTCGATTAAAGTGATAATAAAATAATTGGATTTTATCATATTGAATGATCCTTTATTTCCTCCCACACCTTTAGCCAGGTCACAGTGTAGAAGGGAATTAGGCTCATTTTAACCTTACCAATTTGCATGGATGAGCACTGATGAATGTAAAAGAGATGCACTTAACGCATCTCTTTGCAGGACGCGAACTTTGTCTGTAAAACAATTTTCCCTCAAGGAACACAAGTACCACAGAGAAAATAACATACGTAGCGTGTTACAATATTATATAATGTGTGTGTGGTCAAAAATAAAGATCTGTTCCCAAACTTGAAAAATGAGACTGTGGCAACCATAGAAGATGGGACAGTTTTACCAGAATGGCACCTTTATAGTCCTTAGTGTCAAACTTTGCAAAAATATGATATCGCCACAGAATCATCGAGAAAGTTCTAGGATCGAGCCTTCTAGAAGTTTTACACGAGGCTATATAAAGGAACTTTGATGCAAAGGTTGAGTCAGTTCAGAGAAGATTTCAGTCGTGGACTGCGATAAGAAAGAGAGATTTTATCTGAGTTCTCTCTCTCTCTCTTTCTCCCCTTCTAGAGAGTAGAACTGTTCTAGAGAAACATTTCGGAAATGTTATAAAGCTTGTTAATAAGGAGCACGATACTAGAATGTTGTCTTTCGATATAGACCCTCCACCTTCCTTGAAAATTCTGTACGCAATTGGCTACAACCTATATTTATTTTCGTTTTAGGGGTACGCAATGAAAAAACTTTGGAGATCGCTGTGCAAAATAAAAGCAATACATGATAGAATAGAGCTATATTTGTCTAAAACCAGAGCTATAAGATTTTTTATGTTGCAATTGTGCACCCATTTGATTTATACTTTTTTTACCATTCGAAAAGTATAATGGTGTCGACATTTTTTTAGAAACACTTCTCCATTGTATTTTTCTCTACTCACCTTTCTAACTACACTATCTAACAGTTCCATGCACCTTCTTAAAAAACCTAACTATAACAATCTCTCTCTTTCAATTCCTTTATCTAAAAGGAACCAATCGGAAAAAGGAAACCAACATCCATCACCGATACACATCACAAACGAGTTTTTTCACCTTCCACCTAATCTCTCCAGCAAAAAAAGAAAATTCAGTTCATCAAAATAACAACATCCTCTGCTCTATTCCAGTTGGATGCGCACTTCCCTCAATACGAATAAACAAAAAACAACTCCATCCTAAGTAAGGGAAGAAAAGGGTGAAGAAGAGGGAGTGGATTGATGGGGTAGGAGGCGTTCCGTCCGTTGTCGAATGACCGCTCACGCGGAACATTGAGACCACCGATGGCGGGCCATTCCCATAAACCACCCTGTTACACTTAGCTGCATCTCTCTCTCGCCACATCCTCTATCCAGACTTCTAGTGTGGGAATCGTTTGTTAATAATCTCATTATTATTTAAGTTTTCTGAAAGAGGATGCAGAGTAATTTGAACGGGAACTAATTCCCTTTGTATTTGTTTATTAAGAAGATCTGGTGGGAGTTATAGGAGTATGACGGGTTTTGGAGTAGGAAGTGATAATTTGTTTTAAGGAGAAATAGTTATATTCAATATAATAGTTATAAAAAAGTATTAACTTCAAATTCTGTTTCAAGGGTTTTTATTTTTTTCCGGCCTACAATTCCCATAGAAATACATTACCAAAGTGTAATATCTTGGGTTCTAATAATTGTGGCGAGCAATCAAAGCTATGTTTGAGCTCGGGGAAAGATTTCGCATCGATATATACATGAGATTCGAAAATTGGCTTGTAAGTTTGCTTCACAGCGCATACTGCTAATGTTAAGTATGTCTAGAGTCGTTTTTAAAAAAGGGGTTCTTTGATTTTAAAGATGAAATTAGTAGAATTTCGTGTTATATAAGGACTAGATTAAAACTCCTGGTAAAAATTTGAGTCAAATGGATCAGTTTGATAGCTTTCTGGTGTAAAAAAAAAAAAAAAAAAAAAATTGTTTTTTGTGTGTGTGTGTTTTTATAGGTTTTGCCTATGGGAAAAATATAAAATCCAATAACTTTTGAACGAATTGGAATTTCGAAAAGAGCTACATGTATTCTTGATCAACGTTGGATTTTACATCAGCCTACCGACCTTTGCGAGAATCGGAGTGCAACAAAAAATCCATCAATCACATGGAAATCTTGTAAAACGGTTTAAAATGAAAACCGTCGCCCTATCTCAATTATTTTATCGGATTATAATAGCTAATATAATAATTCAAATCAGATGCTTACTTAGATAGAAGACTTTGAAATTTTTTTAACGGTCATTTAAATGTTCAGTGAGTGAGTGTTTATTAATGCCACACTATAAATCAACACGAGGACTATTGGCGACAGACTTCTTAATTTTGAACCATGGTCAATCGACGAGGATGATACCTGAGCTGGCACCCCTCTCACTTCGAACTTTCAAATCATGGCAACGGGTGGCTGCGTTATCCAAGTGGTAATGGTCCTGGACTCGTTTCCGTAGTGTCGTGGGTTTGAGTTCTGGTGCTACTGAAGGCCCACCGTATAGAGGGGGCCAATGGATGTTAAATCTTTTGAGGCTAAATGTCCTCCCGTTGATGTGGTTGGCAGGAGAGTGGTACCAGCTCAGGTGTTGTTCGTGTCTCTTCATTCAAATTCAAACTTACGAGGTCCGTCATCAACCAGAGTCGTTTTTAACCTTCCCGGCACCCTACACAGTCATGCTCCCCCCCCCCCCCATTATTTTTCCAGAGTTCCCCCTTCCTTAATTTCTTACCTTGTTAGTTTTTTTTTCCAGGAAGGATTTTCCTTTATTTTATTTACCCTTTTCTCTTTCTTTGTTTTTGCTCTTTGGAGAGTCTTTTCATTATCCACCCCCTATGGACCCATTGGTCCTGATTGAGTGAATGTACGGTTTAAGACAGGGGTTGGCAGACTTTTCCAGGACGCGGGCTACTTGTAATTTTTCAAGGAGTTGCGGTCCACCCAGTGTCAGTGGTGCATACAAGGGCGGGGAAGGGTCCAGACGGGTTCGGACCCTCCCTCATAACCCTTAATATTTTCCGATTCATTATAGTCCCATGTATATAGTATGTAAAATGTAATTAAGTATTTGATATTAATATTTTTTTTTATTTATTAATGTTAATTATTCATCCAGTAATTTATTTTTTGCTGTTTTTTGTTCCCTACAATCGACAAAATCAAAAAAATATGTTTAGCTGCGTATTGGGGTACGATACGAGAATGGTAAACCTTCAATCCTCGACCTCCTTCCCCTTAAAAATTCCTTTGTACGCTACTGCCCAATGTCGTAGGTGTGGTGAGGTATGGAAAGGGTTATTATAACTTTATAATAAGTACGGAATATATATATATATATATATATATATATGTGTGTGTGTGTATACTTGCCTACAAAACTTAAGTAAAAAAACAACTTTAAAACCACGTTTTAAGCAAAACACAATACAAACTTAATAATAATACCCAAATATATAATTCTATCAAATGATACATTTATTAAAAAAAATTCAAAATATATTAACAAATTAAAACATTTTTATCTAAAGTTAGTTTTTGTTGTTACAGTCAGTAAAAGGCTTAGTCTGCGTATTTTTAGCAGATCTTGAATTTTCCATACATAATTAATAACTGATAAAATTATTAGGTGGTCACCCCAAAATGTCTTGGTGGTCTCCCGGTCGATCGCGATCGACGTAATGCCCACACCGGGTTTAAGACATGCAAGAGCCGATTCCGGCTGTCCACTGTGTCCTGGACTGGCAACCGTAAGGAAGGGATGGCGACATGGTTTGGCTACTCTTGTTCGTTTCTTACGTTACGGCATCACGGATCTCCCATCCACTCTTTTGTAAATTGTTGTTGAGAGTTTTTATCCTGGGATACATATGGGAGACTAGTAAAAGAACAGAAACATACATACAAACAGAAGAATATAGACATTCATAACAGACGACGATCCCAGCATATAACAGAAGGGGTGCGCTGCTTTCCATTCGAGACGGCAATCCATTTCAGGCGTAAATCCGATTTCTTTTGCCGAAGAAGATACATCAATGGATTCGAACCCGAACCCGAGCTCACTCAGTTACAAATCGAGAGTTCGGTCCCGATGAATTCGTTAAATCGGGGTCCGACTGTATGTTGTTGTTGTCCCCTCTACCCTTAAATGTCACTGAGATTCGAACCTATAGTTCAAGAGATATTGCCGCACATCCGGTATAGGGGAAAGTAACGCTGATTGCTGTGCTGTAAGACGTGGGTTCGATCACCGGAGAAGGCAGAGATGTTTGTAAATGAAGGGTGCCCCCCTGTGTACCATGAGGGCACTTTGAATAACCGTCGAATCGCAAGTTCTCTCTTGAGGTTGGTGGAAGGGGAAGTAAGGTAGGTGGCCCCTGATTATCACTAGAGTTGTTGTGATTTGGTTGCGTATTCAGTTTCAAATATCAGCCCAAAATTTTCGTTTTGAATATTTATTATGATGACACACAACACACAAACAATTAAATATAAATTAAAAACTACTATTTTGTGGGTAGGCACACCCACCGATTTCAGGTTTCCTTTATCTTCCAAAGATGTTTACAGACTGACTGAATCCCCCATCGGTTAGGGAAGGTTCACGCATATTTCCCTCTAGGGATTACTGAGAAGCAATCCGCGACAAGGGTATTCCCTCAAAATTAGGGTGAAATTGAGCCAAATTGTACTATAACCTACATGATGCTCAAAGCTACGGATAATACGATAAGCGTAGATTTAGCCCTTTGCCTCAATGAATTTCGTGGGCTTCGATCTGACTTTCTCAGAGAGATGGCATTAACAACAACAACTTAAGAATTATAACACCGGCCTCGAGTTAGCGACCGCGACCAGTCGATTACCGCATTCGCCTTTAAATATTCAAGTCGAGTTGATTTAAAAACGTAAAAAAAAATTGTAGCTGTGGAGGAATAAGCTAACAAATTATGTCTGTGGAGTATAAGGTAAATGAAACAAAATCAAGGTCGACATTTCAAATATTTGTTAACCGTCTGGAAATCGAACATCAAACGATCATAGATGAATATAAATTTTATCTCCGATAGGATCACCGCACCCGACCCTACTGATTCTCTTATTTTTAAATTCGGTCGTCTGCAGTTCTTAACGAGATCACGAGGCGTGAAAGTTAACCCAAATGGAACATAAATTCTACCAAAAAAAAGTCCCCCTTTCTGACACCCCGTAGTGCTGTTTCTTTGTTAATTGGCAACAGCGAAAGAATAATAATAAAAATAATACTGAGTAGAAAAAATATATAGAACACAACATAGGGCGTAAAAAATATTCCTTTGATTATCGTTTGGAAAAAAAAATAAAAAAAATAAAAAAAGGAGAAAGTTTACGATGGCATCGTCGAATGACCTTCACACACAACCAGAACAATTCTGTAGGGGGGTGAGGGGGTAGTAAAAAGCATCCTAAAAGAAAAGAAGAGTGGTGAAAAAAAAATCGTAATGACTTGGAAACCTTGAACCCATTCTTTGACCGATCGTGAGATGGAACAAGGGCAATGAAATTACGATTCGAATCCGGGGGAACTTCTTTACGGACCTGTAGCATTGCGTACTATTAGAGTTGTTAAGTTTTCGTGCTTTTCTCTCGCGCACCTCCCTCCCTCCTTAAGTATGTGCTTTGGAAATAAAGTAGGTTTTTATACATTGTTTTAATCATACGTTTCTGAGTTTTAGGACCCCCGTTTTTGTTAAAAGTTTTTCTTTTGACGATGGAAGGGTCGAGAAAAAGATGCATAGAACTGAGGATGAAGTGGTTATGTTGAGCTAAATGGAACATAAAGTTTTCGAATTATACTCAATTAAGAGCAATATCTGTTGCTGCAAATGAAAAAAAAAAGTAACACAATTTAGATCAAATCTAAGCGAATTGTTTTTCTTCTTTTCCTATGATTGTATCAGCTGATTAATTTTGAACAACTCTTTAAAAGAATACATTTTACTATTGTTTTCAATTTTAGTTCAAAATTTAAAAAATAAGTGTGAAATCGATATATAATTCAATATTTTAGAATTGAATGTTATTTAAGATACCCGAACACGTTCGGGGTAATTTTTAAAAAAAAATAGCATGCTAAAACATTGTACATTTTTATAAATTTCTCCATGTATACAATGAGAAATTAAATATTTTTAAAATGTCTCCATGAGGAAATTAATTATTCATTTTGTTAGGAAGTATTTTCTATTTTGTAAATAAATGACATCTTTTAAGTGCGACTTTTTTTATGCGGTCCCTCTCCGCCGAATACTAAAAAAAAATTCTGTAATATGTCAACAAAGTTGTTTAGTTATATGTAAGTATTTATGAAATTTTCGCATAATTTTTCTGTGCGGTTTCTTTTTTATGCGGTGCCTATCTACCACACAAAATCAAGTTTTACTTAAGTGGATTAATTAAAATGAACAAATTAGTCTAGAATGAATGAGAATTCGTAAATAAATCAAAGACAAATTAAGAATAATTTTATATTAAATGTAGAAAAATTTTGGTAATTTTCCAAAATTGAGTGGGTAGTTGTCCTACTTATTCAATTACTCTGCTGTGACATAGAATTTGCTTGGAAAGTAAAAACCAATAAAAAGCTTAGGTATGCAATTTTTCAAAAGAATCTGAGAAGTTGCACCTTTTTATTTAGAAATATTATTTGGCATATAATCAGGGCCACACGTCTTATTGAGGCCCTGGGCTCTTATACAAAAGTAGGCCCTTCTCTTCTGTGATCTTTTAAGGTAGACAGTATATAGCATGCTCGTACTAACGGTAATTTGAAACAAATAAATGCGTACGACTCAAAATCTCAAAAACCTAGGCACAAACCGGCTCGATCGAAAGCCGCCTTTCAACTAAATGATTTGAATGATTGCTTATAGTATTAGGCCTAGGATTAGACATGGACAACGGTCATTACAAAATAATACAGTCTTGACAATTTTGCCAACTGACATCCAGTTTGAAAATCCCTGTTTTTCGGAAAATATGTGTGGGGATAATACTTTAACCATGAAAATCATTCGGATCATGATCTTATTAAGATTGAGTCGAGAACGAAACGAGGCCCCCCACCGAAGGTGCCCCAGTTGGTTCATGCCTTAAAACTTCGCTGCATATAATCCTCAATCGAGGAGCCAAGTTTCACAAAAAGAAGGGGGGAAAATAACCATATGAATTAAATATAATTTTTTTTTACATAGGATAACCGCGTTTAAAACTTCGTCCAAATATACTTTCTAAAAAGGTCACACGAATTAAAGTTCCAGCGCGTGTTAAACTCTTCCTCAAAAAAGAATTCTTTTTAATATCCTCCAAGGACATTAATCAGCAAAAGCCTGACTAGACAAAAAAAAAAAAAAAAAACGTCGCCGTAAAGAAAGATTTAAAAAAATTCGGCTGGAAAAAACGAAACGTATTTAAATTAGCGAAGAAGGAAGAAACAGTATTAAATATATTGCAAAAATTGTGTGTGTGTGTGTGGATCATACAGGATCACTTATTTGTCGCTTGGTCTCCTCCTATTGTCCCTAGTCAGTGTACTGTGTGGCACATTCCTATGAAATGAATCAAGAAGTTGAATGCTTTTTTGTTTGTTTAAAGAACGATAAAATAACACACGAAATATTATTTACAAATTAGCAGACTTTAAATCACTCTCCAAGGCCTCGTGCCATCTTTTTCATCTCACGTTTCAATTTTGGTTCTTGTTTCAGTTTCAGTTTTCGTTTCAGTTTTGCGGCCTAGTGATCAAGGCCACGGACTAATAGTCGGCGTATCATGGGTCTGAAAACCGCCATGTAGAGGAACGCATTTGTCGAGGCTCAAACATCATCCCAGTGGTGTATTGTGGAAGTTAAGAGAGGGGATAGGATGCCAGCTCAAGTGCCGTCCTTGTCACTTGACCATGGGGAAAATTTTGAGGTCCGTCGCCAAAAGCCCTCCTGTAGCTGAATATGGCTGAGTTAATATTCACTTATCTCGTTTCAGTATTTTTTATTAGTTGTCATCGGAAGAGTGTATTTCTTCTTTAGAGGTTTTTACACCAACTATAAGTCTAAGTCACTGGCGCAGTAGAGCACACAAAATTTTTTCAAGGGGGAGGGAGGAGTCCATGGTCAAAAGTCCCTCAACTCGCATCATACCTCAAGACGACACCAATTGATTCTTCTGATTTTGCCAACAAAAAAAAAAACAGTAAAAAATAAATTATTGAATTAATAATTAGCATTAATTAATAAAATAAATTGTTAATTACAAGTACTTCATTAAATTTTATCGAAAAAAAACCTCAAGGGCATTGGGGGGTGTCCGGACCCCCCAGGACACCCCCCTTGTGTATGCCACTGTACTGGCGTATTAATGAATGGTTGTTCACCTACCCTCAGGGCCGTTTTTAACCTCCCTGGCGCCATGGGCACTTCAAACTGTTACTCCTCCCCTCCCCTACTATTACCTACTCCCCTACTTAACCCTCCTTCAGTTCTTACTTTGCCAGTTTTAGTTCAGGTACCTTTTACTCTTTGCCTTTTTTGTTTTTGCTCTTTTTACAGTATTTTCATTATCCACCAATTATGAAATCGTGGTGTCCAGGACTAGTAACCAGCAATGTAAGGAAAGGACAGTGGCACGATTTGTCCATTATTTTTCGTTTCTTACCTTACGGCATCAAGAACCACACACCTTTTTGTGAATTTCTACAGCAAATTAATTAAATCGTTTGCAATTATAATGCAGAGTATACATTTTGTTTATCATCACCCCTGAAGGTTTCTTCATGATACGCATTGTTATTGATTAAATAAGATGCTCTCATGAATGGATAAAAAGTTTTCTTTTCTGGTATTTTTGATGTTTGTTTATATACACTCATGTCCATATATTAAGGATAATTCAGAATCACACAGAAATTGAACTCTAAAATAAAAATTTCACCTGTAGAATTATCACACACATCTTGAAGAAGAATATGCAAATTACAGGAAACCACCAGATGGCGCGGATAGTACGTCACAATGACGAGAGTGTAAGAGAGGGGTATATAAGGAATGGTGGTAAAGAAGTAAAATTGTTCACAAGCGCTTTAAAAGCCTTTCAGTGCAATAACCGCATAGTTATGGCACAAAGGAAGCCTTTGGATGATTTTTTACGTGGTAGAATTATCGGACGACTGGAATGTGGACGTACCCAGCGGGAAGTATCCGAGGAACTTGGAATCGCCCAGAGTGTCATCTCCAGGCTTTGGAACGATTCCAAGATTATGGTAATATGAGTAGATGTTACAGCACCGGTCACACCCGAGTTACAACGCTGAATGAGGACCGGTATTTGGCAGTTACTGCCAAAAGAAACAGACGGAGCACAGCATCAGACCTGTCTCGTCAGCTCTCTTCAGCTACCGGTACGACAGTTTCAAGGCAGACCGTGTACAGAGGCTTAGGGCACATTGGTCTATATGCTCGTAGGCCTGTCAGATGTCTTCCCCTTACCGCAACTCACTGTCGCCTGCGATTAACCTGGAGTAGAGAGCATGCATTGTGTACACCGCTACAGTGATCTTGTGCGATGTTTTCCGACGAGTCCAGGTTTAGTTCGCAGTCTGATTCTCGCTGGACTTCCATATGGAGAGCGCCAGGTACCCGTTACCACTAAGAGAATACCATTGAACGACACTGTTACGGTGGTGCAGGATGGCTCGTTTGGGGAGGAATTATTCATGGTTCCAGAACTGACCTGCATGTTCAGAGTGTAACGATGACAGGCCACATCTATCGGGATGTCATTCTGGAACAACATGTACGTTTGTTTTGGGGCGCCATGGGTGCTGAATTTCTGTTTATGGATGACAACGCCCGTCCTCACCGTGCAAACATTGTAGACGAATGCCTTCAATCGGAGGATATTACCCGTATGGATTGGCCAGCAAACTCACCGGACTTGAATCCAATAGAGCATGTGTGGGATATGCTTGGCCGACGAATTGCAGCCCGTCAACACCCTCCCACCTGTCTACCGGAACTTCGGAGGGCATTGCTTGATGAAGGGTGTAATCAGATCAGATTGATAATTTGATACTCAGCATGTGTAGGCGTTGTAAGGCCTGTATTGCATCGTCCGGGTGACATACTCCGTATTAGCCATCATACTAACCATGTTATACTGTTTTTTGTAAATAGGTTCTGTTTTGAAATATGCTCCAGGGAGTAAAAATCGCAATTTTTATTAATTATGTCAAACATATAGCATCTTTTTTGCTCTTTACCTTTTGTTTAATAAATAGACTTTACAAATAAGTCATATTTGTTTTGCTTCTGTCTCTTTCTTTGCCTGAACTTCCTTATCCTTAATTTATGGACACGAGTGTATGTAGGGGTGTATATCATTTTTACACCGATTGGGTGGCGTAGTTTGTTTGGCACTGGTCTTGTACGCCCAAGTTTGCGGGCTCGATCCCGACTGAAGTCGATGGATTTTCATGATGCAGTAAAACCGACAGCGTCCATGTCGTATGATTATACGGCGTGTTAAAAATTCCTAGAGGGCTTGTTTGACTTGGGTGCTCTCGGCAAAAATTAATTCCTAGTACGATTTCGCATCGTCCGAGCTCAGTTGCCTCCCTACCTATATGACGCAGCACTAAAAAGAGATACCAGCTCCCGGGTAATGTAATAGGTATGCATTAGTAAAATACCAATTAACAGCTCCATTTAAACAAAAAAATTGTTTATACAAAGGGTTTTTAATGTTGTCTAGGGGCGTTATTTAATGTGTCCAGGGTTATTGGTAAAAATGCAAAAGAAAAAAAAGGAAAGAAAGCTGATTATTACAAAATAACTATTTAATTTACTTCAGAAACATTAAAATTATATTTACAAATAGAGTAGAATGCTAAGTATAACATTTTAGAAGTTATTTCACTTACATTATATGGAGACCACATTTAGAGCTATCACTGGGTTCATCAACCAGTGCCTTAACGAAGAATAAAGAATATTAGCCCCCCCCCCTGCAAAATCAAGTTTTAGGCTCCAAGCCGTACTTGGCGTTAGTCGTACAGACCACGCCAAGAGTAGAGCCCTCCTCTCGTAATGCCAGTTGCGGGGTACATGCCACTGCCTACCGACCACTCTTTGTCTCTTACTCCTTCTCACTTATTACAAGAAACCAACCCCGCGATGTCAGGGAGCGTGCACTGTCTGGCTTTAGCTGTTCATCTACTCTTGACAGATTTAACCATATTGAATAGATATTACAGAATTATAATTTAAATCTACATATATGATGGGTTATTCTACAAGAACAATTTTTATCGTTACATCTCTTTGTCTTTTCGTTTTTTCAAAACTCCAGTGAGTTGCCTACTCACTAAGGCAAAATTGCATAATAATAATGCTGCCAGATGGCGCAACAGGGCCCCCTAGCTGATGATACAGACTAACTTCATTTGATTACGGATTAATGAATGATGATCCTTTGATGGTCCCTATATATTCTATTCCACGAATTAAATATGCCTTCAGTGAAGTATGTACATTGATACGGATGAATGTGCAATTTTAGAAGTCTTGAAATATCATGATATTTCACAGTAATCACAGTTCTCATAAAGTACAAGAAAAATCATCAAAACTCATGTGCAAATTGGTACATCCTAGATTTCATCGTTTTATGTCAGTTTGCATACTTTTGTTTCTCCTTTTACAATAGGAGTCCTTGGTTTGATGGATGAGTTAAATTGTTACTGATGATTATTCTGCATGGGCATGCTTGATTCGTTCCTGTCTCGAGTCAAGAACATGTTTGTTCAGATAACGACCTGTTCAGCGTATCTGAGTTAATGAAATTTTACAACGTACAGCTGAGATGTAATGGGGAAATTTGCATAAGTGACATGCCATGACATAATAGAAGTTGATGTCGTCTTAGGGTGAAAGTTTGGACTTTGTGCGTATTATGTTTACTCAGATATGTCCTTTTTAATTTTCAAATTCCTTTAATTTGAAATTCAGTGTTGAGCAGTAGTTTTATCAAACGTCTAAATTTTTCTGTGTGCAGTAAGGTAGTAAGTATCAAATTCAGTCTTCATTTGCTGATCATCAATTCCGAAAAAGAACCCCACGTAAAATCTAAACTACATAAAATACACTGGTGTCAAGTTAAGCTGAAACGTAAAATGCTAAAACGTGGGTAAATATTTGTAAAATTATTCCAAATTTCTTGGTGATATTAATTAGGTAAAGAAATTGGTTTTATGCAAAACTTTTCAGTCGACTGCATTCTGGCAAAACACCGGTGTATGTCGGAAAGCGAAACCAATTCACGCAGCACATTCAGTTCAAGACAGTCTGTGCAACTGCGGTGCGAAGGAACGTGTTAACCAATAAACAAGGTGAATGATAGCCAAAGACGACAATTGGACATGTTTACGAAGGAAGAATCGCTGGAATGCTGAATCCTCACGATCACAAACCAAGTGTCTTCGAATTCGAATGTTAGACTGTAACAGATCTCAGGAGACGTAATGAGGTTTCAAGGAACAGGAGATGTTACCTCGACAATCAGTATCAGTCGACCAAATGCTGCACCCTCGCCAAGACCCTATCTGGTGTACGTGCAGCATCAGAGGAGAGTACTGCCAGAGCACTGGGTTCAGCCTCAGTCTACAGAATACGAATTCGAGACAAACTGTTTACAGGACAAATCATGCGCGGCTGTATGCCAGAGAACCAGCAGTTTGCATTCCCCTCACAGTCCTGCCAAACGCGCTCGTTTGAATTGGAGTTTGAAACATCAACATTGGGGGTGGAGAGTGGGCTAATGTGATGTTCAGGTGACGAGTCCGCAGTTTAGTCTGAGTGGCTGATTCTTGGCAGGTAACGAATGGAAGAACGTGGAAACAGCTTTTGAACCAAGAAACATAATGGAAAGACATCATTTTCCATCAAGGGAGTAATTGATGGATGGGGCAGGCATCATGATGGACGCTTTCACATACCCCATTTCTTTCACCTGGGTTCGGACTGCTCAAAGATACAGAACAGTTCTGAGTCTTATGTTCGCTTGTTTCGATTGCTGTTGGTCTGACCATATTCATGAATGTATGCGCCATGTCACGAGTGGTGCTGATTGATGCTTCCTTGAGCGGAAACATCCAGCGCGTCGTGACCTGACCTCCTGATTAAATCCTATCAGCGTATGGACAAGCTCCAGGAGACAAATTGCAGCCCTTGTCGCGGATTATGTAACGAGATCCCAAGGGAAATTATGTGCATTCCACTAACCGGTGGGGATTCTATTCAGTCTGTAAACTTTGGCCGATAACGGATGATAAATCAGTGGGTGTGCCTACCACAAAATCAATAGAGTTCATTTTTTTAATAGTGTTGTGTGTTGTGTGCTGCGCTAGCAAATACTTAACTGAAAATTGATAGGATATTTGAAACTGAATACTAACCACCACCAACTGTACCCTTTGAACCCACCAAGCTCCATTACAGATCTGAAAGAGCTTCCAAGAAGCTTGGAACCATTTTAGAATTTCATTACATCATCCCTTGCAAGTATGCGGTAAATCCTTATGCAGCAGTGCCTCTGCTGTCAGAGATTTGACCACACGCCTTATTAAACTGCAGCATCAGTACCATCTTTTGGTGTTTTTTTTCACTTTTCTTTTAAAGTGTGAATCCTTGCTATGCTCAATTTTTCTTTTCAAATTGTCTTTGGATAATAAAATTACTTATTATCATTATTTTGATTTGCTTCCTTATTTTATAACCATTTTACATCGCATCATCATTTCCCACCATTCTGATTTACAATTCCTTCATTATCCACATAATTATAATTTATGCTTACTTTGGACACCAGTGTTATTGTGCATCGCAGAAGTAGCTCCACGAAACTTTAAAGAAATATGAATCTATACAAATAAATAAAACGAAGTGTCTGTTTGTAATTTCAAATTAGTAGCTTTTACAAATGCAGTTTAATAATACCGGTACTTATATCAAAATCAATTTTAAGATTTATCGTCTGTCTTATGTCGTCTGTCCGTAACTCGTAGAACTCTCTTGGTCCGATTTAAAATTTTTACCAATAAACTTCAATTTGAGTAACATAAAGATATTATCTCCATTATTCCTAGAGGAACGAAACTATGCGGGAAACGTGTTGACTTGCTTCTGACTGTGTATTAAAATAATAGTCTAATGAAATTTTAATAAATTTTCTACATTTCTAACAACAATTAAAGAATAGTAATTTAGCACCTTACAAAACGAATTTTAATGGTTTTTATTAAACATCTAATGCTCTATTATACGTTTGTTAAATCAAACTCAAACTTTGAAATACTGCATAATGTAAGAAGTTTCATCGACAATGCCAGATATTTAAGTACTAAGTCTCACTTTAATGAGGACGAAATAAGGAGTGATGCGCGTGATATTGAAAATTCTATGGTAATATTAATTGACAGTTTCATAAAAAGGATTGAACAAATATTTTCTTTGAACTTTTTACCTAATTATACAATATTCAGTATTTTGCACAAACTTTCCTGCGAACCTAGATATTTTACATGGATGCTTGAAGATATACAGATAATATAATAGATATAACTAGGAGGAAGCTAACAATGTTCACCGCTGAATAAAATTAGGGAGCTATTCCAATATCTTATATCTTCGAGTCTTTCTAACTCAAACCTTTTGGAATAAAATTACAGATACAGATAGTCGGAATATATTGGACGTGTGCAGCAAGGCTACCAATAAGCCTGCCTTCAATGAACATGCATACAGCAACGCACCAATGCATTCATGGTTGGGAAGAAGCAGCATATTTTGGAATGATTAGTCTGACGCTTGACGAAATGGATTTCGATAATGAAATTGTTTGAGGAATTAAACACGATTTTATATTGCATTAATATCAAGTAACAGAATTTATCCTCAATTAACTCCAGAACAAAGTCACGTTTTCCAACAAGTTTACACGTAAAAATCGGCAGTGGTGCTTTTCTCGACGTCCCTGGAGGAACCAGAAAAAGGTTTTAGCTAAACTATTATGACTATCAGAAAGCCAGAAGATAGCAGTTGACTATGACTTCTTCAGGACAAGCCCTCGACGCACTGACCAACGGTCATACTGCACATTCGTTTAAGACCTTTAATCTTGACATGAGTTACTCATCTGAAATTTCAGAAAATAGCTCTCAAGTTCTGGATGCTTTCCATGCAATGTAAGTTTTTATTGTGGGATGAAGAGGTCTCTGAAGAAGCCTATAGAAGCGTAAACGGACTCTTCAGGATTTCAGATAGTATAATATAGGAAGAATGGTACTTTATTATATCTGGACAATTGAATTCAAGTTCATGGGGAAAAGTTGAAAATTCAGTTGAATATTCTGTTTAAGTTCTTTTAAAGAAGATTATATATTAAACGAGAATACATCTTGTTTTTAAATGTAATATTTAAGTTCTTGAATATTGTTGTTAATTATCATAATAAATACAGTTTCGTTTTATAAACTAAGCAAATTTTAGATTTTAAATTTTATTGGTTCCAGCAGCTAATAAAAATCACTCATAGTATATATGTTACTTTTAATGATAATATTACGACTTTGTACAATATTTGTATTACTAAACATCAGACTGT
The DNA here is from genome assembly GCA_019973975.1 of Trichonephila clavata. Lineage (NCBI taxonomy): Eukaryota > Metazoa > Arthropoda > Arachnida > Araneae > Nephilidae > Trichonephila > Trichonephila clavata. The sequence goes on along the minus strand of BMAO01029991.1, from coordinate 6,373 downwards.
GACCAGTCGCAGGTAAAACTAAGTAAAATAAAAGATTTATATTTCATTTACAAAATAAAATGTCTTTAAAACAAAATTTATTTTCTATTTAGTTATGAATCGGTGTTCTCAACACTCATGAACAACTACTTTACAAATGTTAACATCAGAACTTCATCCAACACATCATTCATTTTATAAACATCAAGGTACGTAAATTAATAGGTTTGTAGCCAATTTTATGAAATCAAAGTCACAGTAACAGTTTCTAGCCACAGTAACAGTAACAGTACATCTTTGGCTTAGAATGTGATGCTAATAAAAAATTTTATGAAATCAACAAGTCACGCGTTAGATAATCATACTATAAATTCCAAGACGAAACTCAAATTGTAGAAATATTATTTTTTACAAATTCTATTTTACAAGAAAAAAAAATTAGAAAAGGTATTAATTTGGCAAATTACTCGTCAATGTGCCATGATTTTCTTGAGTCATTTTCAAAAGAAAATTCGACAGAAATAAGTCATTTTTTAAATTGTTTTTCAACGAATTTCTTTAAAAAATATATAAAATTGAAAATGCATATATCTTGGAGTTTTCATATTCGATATTTATACTGTTATCTGATTTACAGCAATGGGATATTATACGAAGTTATTCAAGAGTAAAACAAGTTTCTTTTGTAGGTAATAAGTAAACTTTGTTGAATGTAAATCTATTAAATTAGATGCTTTATTGTTGGGTGTTTATAAGAAACTATAAATACTGTTAAGCGAAAAATCATACCAATGTGTCCTTTTGTACTTGTCATAAATAGTTAATTATTTGAAAATTTGCGAACATTGGAGATTAGAAATTGGCGAATGCTTGAAGATGAAGAAACATACATCATGCAAAATTTTATTGAAGACAACATAGCAATATTTCACGAATATGCGTTTTACGATTTCAATCTAGCAGGGATTTATATAATTACCGTTATATTATATTGCATATTATAATATTTTTCCATTGCTGGCTAGGATTACGGAACAGTGGAGCTATGGAGAATATTAGGGGCCCCCTGCAGAGAAGTTTTGGGCCACAAGCCAGATTTTAAAAAGGATTGCAAAACCATAACATAAGATATGTTAGCCCCCTATAAGTCCCTCTCTTTCTCCCCTGAAGCGGGATTGCGGGGTGTACTTTGCACCACTGTGGGCCGAGAAATCACCTTGGTTGATACTTTTCTTACCGACTTGGAGTTCAGACAGTGAAACAAGATTTACAGAAACCATTTGAAGGAAACATTTTGTTCACGAAGTGTTAAAAAAATAATAAAATAAACGATTATAAACCAGGACTTCTGTTTGTAAAAAGGGAAGCAAGGTTAATGTAGGGCTTAGCAGCTTCTTGATTTTTGCATGTGTATGTTAACTCCAGCATTATCCTTTTTATTCCAAGTTAAATAAACATTTTGGGAATCTTTTTCCGAGATCTATAGATTTTACTAATTAATGTACTTTTATGATGATGGTTATGAGAAAGGGAGGTGGAGGGGGGGGTAATTGATTGGAAGTGGGCGTACAAATTGTAGTGTTCTTGAATTTTATCGCAAAAAGCTCCATCCACTCCAGAAATTTTTTCATTACATTTGAATTGATCTCTCTTTATGAGTGTTTCGAAATTAGTGTCAGAGGCCAAAAGACTGTTATCAATCAACAAATTGCTTCTAAATTTAAACTATAAGATACAGAAGATAATCTACCCCACTTCTTCCTTAATCATAAATTTCTAATTTGAAAATATAGTTTAACAATTATTTTCAAGAATCTAAAAAGTGTTCGATAATATAGAATGATTAGTCTATCTTATAAGTTAACATGTAAACAGTTGTATGTTTGATAATGACTGGATGTATAAAGTTGATTGGTGGATAAATTTTATCACTTTCAGTTTTTCTAATTTTACGATATCTATAGACAGTTACAAAGTTAGCAGTTTGTAAAGAGCAATCACTAACAGCTTATTTTTCTTTTTTTGTGACAAGATTATTTGCTGTGATTTGTCTTCTTATTCACTTACATAAATTTATATAAACTCATTTTTTTAAAATCTGTATAATTTGTATGGGTATATGACACACCTATAAAATATTCCAATATTTTTGTTCAAATATATTATTTATTTTCTGACTTAGTTTATAACCCTAACAACCAATAAAACATTGATTTATGTATCGGATGCGGATTTTTTCCCCCGTTTCTGTGAACTGGCACGTAATGTGTCCAGCAGGCTGTCTAGATTCTTTCAATAGAACGATTGCTAATATTCCAACAGTTTTCGTGGAACTTTTTATAGAATAATAATTTGCTCCACTTCTTCAATAGTATAGCTTCTCAGGTGTTGAAACTAGACTTGATTTGTTCATAGTGCAATTACAGTGAAAACCGTTCAACACGAAACTGAGGTGACTAAAATATTTTCTTATTAAGAAATTGTGTCAAAATATTGCAAAATAAATAACAAATTAAATAACACAATAATGAACACTTTATTAGGTACATTTATTTATTGCATATGACATATGCATGCATTTAATAAGTCAATTAAACAAAAGACTAATCCAAACAAATAAAAAGCCATCTCATCCTGTGTTGGACTGTTCTCATCCGTTTCTGCTCTGGCTCAAACTTACCTGTTTTAGTACTTGCATCGCTCTCTAGTCATCTGTTAGATACATACAATAGAAGCCACCAAACCATAGATTTCCGTTTTCAGCTCTGTTTTGACTACTCACTTAAGAAGCTTCCTATCTTCATTCTTGCTAATAATAGCAGTTTGTTTCCCAGATTTTTATTGTGGTCAAAAATTATTCTAAAATAATAGTAACAATAAAAACGCTTATTCAAACTCTGTTAAATGATTTTAACATTGTGCCAGTGCACTGTAACCGAATTGCATCCAACTTGATGAGAGATGAGATGTTTTTGTGTGGCGTATGTTGGGGTGGAAGGTGAATTTAGCTTAGATAAACAAACTGGGTGTCATAGGGCATTTTAAAGCCAGCTACTTTCTTTCTAAACACGTAAAACCATCTCTTTTTCATTTCACAACCTCTAAATTCACCTGGTGTGTTGGTATTTTCAGTATTTTGTCTATCATTCCCTAAGAAAATCTTTTCGTAATAAGAAGGAAAAATTATGCATTGTAATTTGTCAGGACTGCTTGTATTATCTCAGTGTTAACTGATATTTCGTCTTAAGTAGTTTTCTATGTTAAACGTATTTACTGCAATTATTATATTTAGTTTCCAATGTAAAAGTAACTATAAACCACAAACCGATCTCATTTTCCTTTAACTTGATACACATTGCAATACCTTTCACATATTGCAGTACAGCGTAGATGCATAATACATAAAATTATGGAAGTTAAAAACTAAAACTAATTTTAATGAAGAATTGATTGGGCTGTAATTATCTTAGTCACAACCAGTGCAGATCTAAATGAGTCCCCAGGTGCGGATGAGATGAAAATGGGAAATCATTAACTTGATGATCCGATCAGGAATAATGAAAACGAACATTAAATATTGTATTGTCACGATATCGGGCAAGAAAGAAAATTTGAATAAATCATCTTTAAAGTGGGTAAAATTGAGTCTAAGGATTCAAGCTGCATGAATGATTTAAAAGGGGTACAAAAATACATTTGAAAGATATTTGTAGCATTACTTTATTTAGTACACAATATGTCCATATTTTGATAAATATTTATTTTCGAAAATATGAATAGATAACATTATCTAATAGAATAAATGTAAATTAATTTTTTACGTGGAAATTGTGGTATTTATTAATGTGGACGCATAAACAACATATTTTATTTTTCTTATTTGAGAACGGAATAGTAAACTGCGGTTTACATCTAGTTATAAATAAATCATGTTACTTCTGCAATTTACCTCATAAATATACCTTTGTATTCATAAATATACTAAACACATTCCGAAATTCTTTTTGGCACGAAAAAGTGGTTTTGAAGAGATTTGCAAAGAAATGGGGTGAATTTGATAAATACATATCCTTGAGTTTGTAATAATTGAAAATAAACTAAAAAGAAAATGATGAATTTAAAGCTTTCCAAATGGCTTACGGAAACTTTTTTTTTACGAGTTATTGTTTTAAAAATGTTATATCTCTTAGTCTTAAAAATATTGAAAGTTGCAAGTCGTAAATTTAACAATATATTTTTAATCTGTTTGATAAAATGATAAATTGATTTAATATTAAGTACTATCCCATTGTACAACAAATGAGGTTAATTTTATTGAATAAATTAAATCGCAGTTAAAATAAAGCAAAAATCTACAATTTTTTCCAATGAAACAATGCTGTTAATATAAAAAAAAAAGAATCATTCACACACCTTTGTTTATTGCTTTGTAGATTCATCATTTAAAGTCAGTTTATAGATGAGACATTATTAAAGTAAATAAATCAATTTAAAAAATGTAAATAAATTTAAAACAGGTTTGTTAAGAACATCTTTATTTGAATTCATGGGTTATTGATTTGAAAATTAAATGGATTTTAATGATATTCTAGAATTTAGACGTGTTTTATTATGAAAATGTTCACTGACAGCTGTTATTTAGAACAAAAGACATCAATGCTGGTGAATTAAAGTGGAAAAACATGAGGTTTTGAAAGAGAAAATAAGTTTTATTTGTGAATCATTATATTTTTACTGTTAAACTTTCACATAATATATGATACTGATTTCCCAAACATCCTTATTTTAATGATGCACAACAGGATGTTGTGGAATGATAAATTAATTGTCAAACATCCTATTATGCTTCACATTTGAAAAATAACAATAAAATGTAATATAAATTACAATAAACACATTTCTCCTCATTAAATTGTTTGTGTTTCCAAATTTTTCTGTTTCTTTTGGTTTGTTTAGTTTTCTATGTTTCTTATTTCTCTCTACATAAAAAGAAAAGTTTTTCATGTTACTGTAATAAATTTATTTCCAGAAAATAAAAACATCTACATCTTTACAACAGAATGGAGTAAAACCACAGTTCGGACTAATTTACATTTATGATGATGGCGAGGCTTTGAATGAACGTGCGAAAATAGTCCAACGTGATGATGTATTGCAAATTAGAACTTCATAATACATGTAAATTACAGTATTACTATTTGAACAGTGAGTATATATGAACAGTTTTATAATTGTTGTAATAAGGATCAATTCACTCATTAGGTGACAGGGTACCCTTTCCCACCTCTCTATGGATTGTAAAAATAAAGTAATCAACGATCCATTTTAAAATTTACAAATTAGTAATAAATTTCATAGAAAGCGAACGATTTAGAATTAATTGTAGATGAAATGTATATTTTTTAACACTTGGAATATATTGGGTTAAGGCAACTGAAACTGAAAGGAATTTGTACACAAATATTGCTGACTATAATATTGGGCTTTGAAAAATCCTTTTCTTGCATTTTAGAGCAATTAAATTAGACATGTAATGTTAGATTTCTAGAATTTTTATTTTATAAATATAATTTTTCCTTCTGATTTAAAAATGATTCTTGTAAAATTCTAAATAATTTTATACCTAAGTATTATTAAAATTCTAGACATTAACTGGAAATTATGAAAATTCAATTTCCTGAACGTTTTCATCATCAGTGATTCCACAGTAAGTATATCAGTGAACACTATTATACTTACTGAACGTTTTAGAGATGGAACACTTTCCCATCTAAAACATAATAATTCTTATATAGTGGGTTTCATTTGTTGTTAGCACTTGTCCTTCCTGCAAAGGAAGACCAGTGGCCAGCCTGAGGCAGGTTGGATTTCTAGATGTACGCCTATCGTTAGCAGGGGCCTCCCACCTGTCTTCACCTGCCACCAACCCCACGAGTAGACTTACGGCTTGACGGCCATTTAGAGTATTACCATGCCGCAAAAGCACTATACATTTACAAACATTCGTGTCTTCTCTGGGATTCAAACCTGCTTCCCATGGTTACAAACCAACTTTGTTAACTATCCGGGAGGCGACTGGCTTCATTTCCTTTTTATTTTATAAATTATCTAATTGTCTAAAATAGATTTTACACAGTAAATTTGTCTCATTCGAATAAGAGAAAAGCAATTTGAATCTCTTATGGTAATATTTTGCTTTGACCTCAATAATACTTCTAAAAGGCGTTATTATTCTTCTATATCTCTTCCATCTTTTCTCCTAACTTTGTTTTACCTTTTTCTTTTTGGTTTTGTTCAACATGAATGTCTTTTGTATACACTACGATTCAGTAGTACACCAGGAATTTTCAAGGGGACCAGGGTCGAGCAACATGCAACTGAACGAAGCACAACA
>BMAO01029990.1:0-17998 GCA_019973975.1 Trichonephila clavata | reverse complement strand
AAGAAGAAATATTAAATGTCAATCGTATTATCTTTTAAACATATTGCTATAATGTTAGTTCCTATCATCACTTCTAAATGTATCGCTTTATAAAAAAAAAAATATTTAGCAGTTAGAACATAAACTGTTTCTTTTTTTTTTTCACATACACAAGTCTTTTTTTTATTTCCATTTTTAGAAAAACTAGACAATTATATTATGGTAAGAAATCACTGAGCACCCTCCCTTCCTTTTCTCAAATAAAGAACACTTTTTTTGTTTGTTTTATTTCTATTAACCACAAGTATGTTCGTTTTAGGGTTGCACCTTAATCTTTTAATCACTAGATCTGGAATTAGCCGCCAATCTGGAAAATGGTATATGCAATAAGTCACAAAAATTCGTTACATACAAGTGAAACTTATAAAAGCGTGTTAAAAAATAGGACATTAATATTCAAAAAAATTTCAATATACAAAGGTTTTAATAGTGTAGATTTTATTCTCAACAATTAGATGAAAACAGTCTTGACCTAAATGTATCATTTGATAAGTAATCATAAATACAATGTTTAAATATAAATTATACAACTAAAACCACAATGCTGCATTAATCTGTCTAAATGTGATCACAAATTTTCCATTCATATGAGATATTTGTGTGCATTTTTAATTAAAACACTAATATATAATATTGAAAATCCTCCAAATCTTACTTACACAATTCATATTGTGAAACAAAATTATTTGTCTTTATGTTTATGCAATGAAAAATTTAAATATTCTATAAACTAATCACATAAGGAATACCAAAATACAGGAAACCATTTAAGATTGCATAAATTAGAATAAAAAAAGAGCATTAGATACATATATGTTGGAATTTTATATATGAGAAATTATGAATAAGATCAATGTCACATATTAAGGTAATTTCTACACATAAAAGAATTTTAAATTTTTTATAAAAATATAAAATATAGTTTTAGAAACCATTTAATTTCAAAAACCTTTATTAAAAGATACAACATATTAACAATTTAATATCTGAAGGATGGCATATCAGAAACTGGAAGAAATTGCTCATTTCTATACACATTTCCAATGTAATCACAATTGAAAAATGTGGTAAAAATTGCTGTTTCCTTATCAAAGTAGCAAAATAAAGAAAAAAGGCAAAACTTTTAACAAATGTACCTATTGATAAAAATATATAATATGAGATAAAATTTATTTTTGAAAATCTAAATATATAAAATAAATCATAATAATTTAAATAGTTCACATAAATATTTACCAAATTTCCTCCTCTTTTGTCCTTTGCTGACATTTTTACCTATTAAAAAAAAATTTTATTAGATATTGTTGTAAAGGAATAAATAAAGTAATGCTTAGCAAAATTTTGTGCACTAGATACAATTACACTAATTTTAAAAAGAATAGAAAATGCTACAGGAATTTAAAACAATTAAAGTTTTATCAAACTATTTAATTTTCTTAATTTTCAAAATTTAAATATATTTTTTATTGTAAAGAATAAGACTTTGTTGATGAATATGCATTGATATAAATATTGCAGAAAAACAAATCAAAAAGTTATGTATTTAAAATACATTTAAAGTAAAACAAAAAAATGGGAGGAGCGGAGGGGAGGGGGGGTCAGAACTGTTTTATGTTTAAATTTTTAATTTTTCAAAGAATCTCAAGAAATTAAAATTCAATGCAAAATTACTCATTATTACATGTTTAAAAAAATTGGTTTCAAAAGTCATAACACTGAAAAAACTGAATCCTTTAAAAAAATTTTGAAATAACTTTTAATATCTGAGTTAGTTTTAAATTGATAATAAATTTTTGAATTAATCTTAATAAATACACATATTTGCATATAATTACAAGTTAAAATTATCAAACATAGATAGTACTATAAAATAATTTTTAAGACTAATTTAAAATTATCAGAAAGAAGAATTTTAAAGTATCACGTCAAAGAAAATTAAATTAAATAAGTGTAAATTGAATACTGAATCTAAGAGTAAACAAAAAAAAAGTAAACAAGATCATCATACACTTTCCCTTCTTAAAACACAACTGTTAAATTACTGGAGCATAAATGAGAAATTAAATTCAAAATAAATTTACTTCAACAAATATCAATCATTTTTCCTCTAATGAAAATAATTTATTAAATTTTTCTTTAAAAATTCACTAAGAATGTTTTACATGCATTTGCATCACTAGAAAATATCAGACTGACATAAAATATATAATAATGACCATTTTCTAAGATAAAAAGCAATAAAATATTCAGTAAATTACATAAAATTACAAACTTTTTAATAGTTACAAATATAACAGACTTCTTTTAAAAAGGAATCTAATTTTTTTTTCTCTCATGTTCTTATTCAAATGTATTTTTTAACTTTTATTTTGTTTCATTTTAAAAATTATATACTTTTACACATCACGAGCTTACTTTCTTTATATATAAGTCATTCTATATAAAATTCTTTCAAAATATAATCAAATTTCAACATTTTATATATAAAGCATTTCATTCTATAACTCATTTTTTTTTATAATTTAAAAAAGGATGAAATGTAATTGAATGCCCATTATATCAATTTATAAGGTACATCCATACAAAAAAAACTTAATAAAGTACATCCATACAAAAAAAAACTTAATTAAGTACATCCATACAAAAAAAAACTTAATTAAGTACATTCATACAAAAAAAAACTTAATCTTTTTTTTAGTAAGGAGGGAGGGACAAGAAAATTAAATAATTCTATTGGACATAGAATATTAAGATAAAATAATGGATTAATTATATAATAATTTTATTTAGATGCATGTACATTGTTGAAGTAATTCTATACTAATTATCCATTTTATAAAATCTATATATCAATGATATTTTATGTAGAGCACTCAGAACAATTTCTTTTACTTGGGAGTTGAAAATTCTTTATATATTCTGATTTCAATTAAAAATAATTGTGTTTCAAGAACATTGAGAGAGAAACATAGACAGAAATTATAATTACAAATTTTTCCAAATTAATCTTATTTGAAATATTTTATGTGGAGACTTGTTTTGAACATGTTGACACATTTCATGTGTCATGATACCCAACCGTGTACAGCTTTTACTTATTTATAAAGATTATAAATCATCATGTTCTTTCCAGTTAATCTTCTTTTGAAATATGTTAAGATGAAACCTTGTTTCATCAATGACGACATTACATGTCATGATGTTGAGCTGTTGATATGTGTGTTTTCAGCTTGATAATTGAAATTGCATGTATTTAAATTAAAAGAATCAGAAAAAATAGCATTCTACAATTCATTTCACAGCATTTTAATAAAACCATTTACTTAAAATCCCGATGTACTAAATATATTGTATATTTTGTACAAAAGAAAAAATAGAATTTAAAAAGGGACTGTTCATTGTTGACAACTCACCAAAGTTTTATTTATGTATATATTTCACACACATCAAATGTTACATTTTTGGAAAAAAACATAAAGAGATATTATTATTATTGTATTTTTAAAACTTAAGAAATTGATAAATTTTACATGCAATCAAACATTTTTGAGACGTCACATCGATAATGGAATGTTAAATATTATTTCGATCAATTTAAATATATTGAAAACAATGATATTCACTCACATACCATTTTTCAAATTTTTACTCACTTGTTTTGGTTTCTACTTGCGATCAATAACAAGTATCCAAATGAAGTGAACACTGAGTTCGCTAAGTTTTTGTCAGCACAGTTTGTATACAAAGAGTAAATAAATCATAGAGTCACTAGTAAATCACTCTCCTCGGTGAATCACTACATAACTTTTGTTTGTAAATAAAAATCACTGTATTTCAAAGTATAGGCTGTATTTATTTAGCTCCAAAACCGGTCCTCCCATTTTTGGACAAACTTATAAATGTGATATATGGATATTAGCAAGTTTGGGCGTATGATCTAAAACAAATTTAATGCAGATTATGATATTAACAGTGTAATACAGTCGGTTGACAATAATGTATACCAGAAGGCGATAAACAGTAGGGGACGTTGCAGATAAGTTTTAACACAGAAAAAGTTTACAGCGTGCGCCAATTAAAAAAAACATAGTAAATACCACACACGAATCCTGTTTCCGTATTCAAACTTCTGGCGTTGCCATACGACCTTTTCAGTATATCTGTGACTCACGGCTAAAAAAAGCTACATTGCTGAAACATTATTTCACAATCTAAAATGTAATATTTTGTCCCCTCTGTTTTTAGAAAAATAAAAGAACGATTTCTTAAATTTTGAGCTAATTTTTCAAACTAATTTCACCATTATTTTTCATAGCAAATAATATTAAAAGACAATGACTATTTTTGTATCAATATTTTGTTGAAGTTATCAATCATAACACATCAGCCCAGTTTAAGATCCGATCAAATGTTTTTCAAATTTATTAAAATTGTGCTTGAACCAAATATCACGGGTTTATTTAAAGTCTGAAATTAATTTAAAACATAAAATGAAGAAATTAAGAGCTTTTGGAAAAGCAAAAGCTAGAATTCCTAAAGAAATTTACAAGAGAAATAAGACCATATTTTTCATTCTTGCTTTTATTTAATTTTATAGATGTTAAACTCAAAATAAATAATTTAATGCAAAGTAATAAAAGCGTCTAAAAAGCTATATTATTGAGTGTATGGTCTGTGATCTGCATGTTCGGACTTAATTTCTCTAGACTCGGGGTGTAGAAGGCTGATGCACATTAAATGTGATGGTTCTCAAAGGCTTCGTGTCAAATTTCTGGAACAAATACTTCAAAACAATTGAATAAATTATCCATCTTGCTTTCCCCTTTTTTAAAAAAACTTTCCTCCTATTTTACAAAACATCAGAGAATAAATAGGTAAATAAATGTTATTCATTTTGAATATTCAAAAATATTAAAAGCAAATTTAAAAAAAGAAGCAATAATATTATTATATTTTTATAAACTAATACAGTATTGGAAAAGCGAGAGCTTTTTTCTTAAAAATGTTGTATAATTTTCAAAGTTTGTCAAAAGTTTAAAAGTACGTATATGTTGGAATAAGTACGTAGAATAGGTACTTCATGAAATAATTAACCAAGAGTCGGTTAAAATGTGTAATATTTCAGTAATTTTCACACTTTAACCATACTTATGCTGCGAAATAGTAATATATTATGTGAAAAAAACAAATGATTAATGGATAAAGTGAGGAATAGGCAATTTGGCATTAAAACAAGCCCGTGTTTTTTTTTTTTTTTTAATTTTTGATATTCTATAGTTGTGATAATAAAACAAACCCATTGTTTTGTTATTAATAAAAAATAGTTAAATTCTCTCAAAAAATGCATTTCATATTAATTATGCATAATATGCATAATTATGCATATTAATTTATGCATAACAACGAAAAGCAAAACACATGCAATATTATTACAAGATTAGTTAAACAGCAATAACAAAATAACAAAATTTACTGAGGCAATATTCAAAAGTTTATAACTTATAATTATTTTAATTACTATGATATTTACATTTGCTGGCACTTGAAAATTTATTCTACTTTAAAAAATATTACAAAAATTTACTAACACTGTTGTTCTAGTCCCTTTGGAGTAGGAACCAAGCTCCACCACTAAGTCCAAAAAACATTGATCCAAAAAAAAAGAGCCATAAAAATAATCCTGCTCAACCGACAGCTGTCTCACGAAGACACTAATACATTAAAAAAGGTGAACAAGAGAGGCAGGAAGGGAGAAAGTACAAGATGTCTCATTTTAAATTTGGCAATGGCTGTTTGGAAAGATCTAACTTTCTTGCTCTAAACAGACATCACTGGACTCTTAGCGGCATACCATCAATGAGAAGGATGATACTAACGATATATCAATCGTTTATACTGGGTGCTTCTAAACGAATATCGGAGTTTTACCACTTTATAGAATTTATTACATATAACTTACAAATATAATTCATACATTAAATGAAAGAGTAAATGAAACAGTTTTTTATATACAAGCTTTACAAATTTTCAATGTGAGCCCCATTCGTTACACGGCTGACATCAAGTCGATAGGCGAGTTCATCCCAAACTTTGTTCAGTATTTCTGAAGTAATTCTTACAACAGCTGCTTCAATCCTGTGTCTTAAGTCTGGAAGGTCAGCTAGTAGCGGAAGAACGTACACAAAATCCTTAAAGAACCCCCACAGATAAAAATCACATAGTGCATTATCGGGTGAACGTGGAGGCAATGCGAAACAAGCTTTATCGTGAGGCCCTTTGCGGCCAATCCATTGGATGGGTACAGTGGGTACTGAGAGATGCCAGTGAGGCGATGCACTATTTTGCTGCCAAATGAAGTTATCTGGTTCATTTTCTTCCACTTGAGGACACAGCTATAGTTGTAGAGCATCAAGATAAGCAGAACCAATTACAGTTGGTTCTCAGAAAACGAAAGGCTCATACACTTTCTTCTGAGATATGGCATAAAAAACATTCAATTTAGGTGAGTCTCGTTGCCATTATAACACCTCGTGAAAATTTTCTAAGCTTCAAATGCAGACATTATGAGTGTTCACATGTCCAATCAGCCGAAACGTTGATTCATTACTGAATACGACATAATCCATAAAATGTTTATTAGCATGCATCAACATGCTGTTTGCGAATTTGGCGCGTAAACCGTAGTCTGTCAGTTTTCGAGCTTGTAGCAACTGCAGACGATAGGGACGTAGTTCTACGCGTTTGCGTAAAACTTTCCAAACAGTCGTCACTGGTATTGCTAATTTGCGACTAGCGCGCAGAACTGATTTCTTTGGGCTATGCAAGAAAGTCCCTCACTCGAGCAACACTCTCTTCGCTAAGATTTGGTCGTCCCGTACTTTTCCTTTTACAAAGACTGCCAGTTGTTTCAAACTGATGATGCCATCTACGAATGTTATTATCGTTTGGAGGTTGACAACCGAACTTAATACGGGACGCTCGTTGCATAGAAATAGCAGATTCTGTCTTTGCAAACTGGAGAACACAAAACACTTTCTGTTCAATAGTCGCCATTTTTGTAATAGCGCGCTGATCGGCGGGAAAGGGGGGGGGGATTATCATACGTTTCGCACGTATGCGAGCAAACAAAACTGTTTCAGTTGCTCTTTCATTCGATACATGAGTCATACTAATATGATGTAATAAATACTATAAAGCGTTAAAACTCCGATATTCTTTTAGAAACACCCTGTACTTAAATGACTGAGCAACTTTAAGATATGTGCTTAAAATCACTAAATCCAACACTTAAATATACTTTAACTGGTTAGGTTATTCGAGAAATACCTAGTTATTACGTGAAATGTTGGATTCGACGATTTAAAGATAACACATACATGTAGCTATATATAAGTGCGTATGTGTATATACAGTGGCGTAGCAATGGGAGGCGTATTGGTATGGTACCTCCAACTCCCTCATAAGGATTGTTGTTTACTGAAATTTTATCACGGAAATTTGAAATTTAGTTTGATGTATGTTTTGCATTGGGAGACTACTACTCATCAGCAGGACAAGTTTCTCTCTACGGCCCGGCGTATACCTTATACATTAGTATGAATTAATGCAAAAAAAAAACAATTCTTCGGGTTTTTGAATTCAGATCTGCAGCAATCAGATGGATAAGGTTAAAAAATTTTGCTGTGCAATATATTTGCATAAACAGATTTGGCCAGTAGCGGAGTTTTTTTTATAATTGATTCAAAATAATCCTCTTTTAAATAGAGTTCTCTCACAAATCATTATTTCCCCGCTTAATTAATCGACCACGTTTATCAACAATTTTATCTTAAAAAGTAATTCGGAGAAAAAAAATATAGCATTTTGAAACTAAAGTGGGAAATAATGCATTCCTCAAAAAATGCCGCGTTATAAGAAATCGCGTTGTAGGAGTTAATATCTACACGTCACAAGTGACGTGTAGATATTAACAGAAAAAAGTTATGGAAAAAAATACTCAATATCTGAAATGCGTTGCAGCGAAATCGCGTTGCACAAGTACCGCGTTGTAGGAGGCTTACCTGTATAAAATACTCATCAGTTGTTAATTGGTTAAATGAAAAAGATGTGTAATGTGTCAGTAATAAATTCTTCTTAACTAGAGATAGTAACTACAACACAATTAACAATAGCATTGTAAAAGTAGGAGCACAATTAACACTACAAAGTTATTGATAATAGCTACAATTCATCTGTAAGAAAATATTTTATATTCTTATAAGGCTAATGACATTCGTTTCATAAATATGATATAATATATACGTATATACATTGGATCACAAAAGTGTCCGTACACTTGCAATTTTCTAAAAAATGTAATGTTTTCGACTAATAAAAATTAATATATCGGAATTGTAATTTTTTATGAAATCTGCAACTTGTTTTTAATGGAATGGCCTAATCGATTTTTTAAAAATACTATAACTATTATTTTTTAAAATTAATAATCAAAAAGCTACTGAAAAATTACGCCACAAAAGTCTTCGTACACTTAACAAAAATCAACATAGCATTAAATATTGTATTTCTTTCTTAATTTAGTATTTAATAGGATATCTTTTAGTGTCCACAACAACTTTTAAACGTCTTGGTATAGATGTAATCAGTTTTTTTTGTAATTCTGCATTTTTGTATTTTCCTCCATGCTTCTGTGATTATTGTTTTACTTTTACGTGTTTATATGTCATGTTTTATATTTTTTTAAATCAAATTCTCACCAAATATATTCTGCTGGGTTAAATAAAAATGATTGAGGAGGTGTTTTCAGAATTTTGGAACAGTTATAGAGACACCAGAAGCGTACATTGCGAGCAGTGCGCTTAACGTCATTATCCTGTTAAAAAATGAAATCTTCTTCAATATCCAAATTTTGGGCGGATAATTTAAAATTTCTCTTTAAAATATTTAAATAGAGAGCTTATGATTCACAATACCATAAAAAAATACCAAATTACCTAATTTTGAGGCCGATTTACATCCCTACTCAAGAACACATCCTCCATGCTTCAGCATGGAGGTGGAGGAGTTCTTGTTTCATATACACTAGTGTCCAAAAGTTAAGCATAATTGATAATTATGTGAATAAAGAAGGAACTGTAAATCAGAATAGCGGGAAACGTGATATGCGAGTGTAAAATAGTTATAAAATAAGGAAGCAAATAAAAAGAATGATAATAATTAATTTTACTATCCAAAGTAGCAGTTTGAAAGAAAACTGAGCATAGCAAGGATTCACACTCTAAAGAAAAAATAAAAGAAAATATTAAATAAAATACTGATGTTGCAGTTTAATAAGGCGTGTGGTCACCTCTGACAGCCAGGCACGCTGCACAGCGATTTACCATACTTGCTATGAGATGATAAATGAGTTGTGGGATCAAACAGTTCCAAGCTTCTTGGAGAGCTCTTTTCAGTTCTGTAACGGAGCTTGGTGGGTGCGAAAGGGCTGTAATTTGTCTCCCGAGCATATCCCATACATACTCGATAGGATTTAAATCAGGGGAGTTCGCATGCCACGACATCCATAAATATGAAGTCAGGACCGACAGCACCTCGAAACAAGCGAACATAAGGCTCAAGAACTTCGTCTCTGTATCTTTGAGCAGTCACAAACCCCGTGTCAAAGAAATGGAGGTCTGTGTGGCTGCCATCATGATACCAGCCCATACCATTACTCCCCTTGATGGAAAATGATGTCTTTCCGTTATGTTTCTTGGTTCAAAACGTGTTCCACGTTCTCTCCATATCGTTACCCACCGCGAATCACTATTCAGACTAAACCGGGACTCGTCACTGAACATAACATTGGACCACTCTCCCACACTCCAATGTTGATGTTTCAAACTCCAGTTCAAACGAGCATGTTTATGCGCAGATGTGAGGGGAATGCAAACTGCTGGTCTTCTGGCATACAGGCCAGCATGATTGAGTCTCCTGTAAACAGTTTGTCTCGAAATTCTTATTCCTGTGGCGACTGTGAGCGCCGAACCCAGTGCTCTGTCAGTACTGCCCCTCTGACGTCGCGCACTTATTACCAGATATCGGTCTTGGCGAGGGGTTATGACTCTTGGTCGACCTGATACTGGTTGTCGGGTAACATCTCCCGTTCTTTGAAACCTCTGCCACAGTCTTGAGATCACAGATTGGTCCACATTCAGAATTCGAGACACTTCGGTTTGTGATCATGAGGAATCCGGCATTCCAACGATTCTTCATTTCGTAAACATGTCCAATTGGTGTCTTTGTGCCATTATTCACCTTGTTTGATGGTTAACAACATTCCTTTGCCCAGCAGGTGCACGAAACTTGTCTGAACTGCCTACGCTGCGTGAATCGGTTTCTCCGCGTTCCAACATGCGCCGGTGTTTCGCGCAGGACGTAGTCAACTAAAAAGTTTTGCATAAACCAAATGTTTCTTCTTCACCTAAATAATATCCGCAAGAAATTCGGAATAATTTTACGAATATTTATTCCATGTTTTTCGCATTTTACGATTCATGCTTAACTTTTGGACACCAGTGTAAATTCATGGCATTAACTTCCTCATTTTTTCATTTACAAATTATTCCTTTCCCCTCAGAACCAAAAATGTTTAATTTTCTGTCATCCCAATCAATTTTCTGTCAATTTTGAATTTTCTGAAAATTAATCCCAAGAATACGATTGGATTAATGAACCATGGAGGTGGAAGTATTCTTGCGTAGGGGTGTAAATTGGCGTCAAAATTAGGTAATTCGGTATTTTTTTATGGTATTGTGAATCATGAGCTCTATTTAAATATTTTAAAAAGAAATTTTAAATTATTCACCCAAAATTTGGATATTGAAGACGATTTCATTTTTTAACAGCATAATGACGTCAAGCGCACTGCTCGCAATGTACGCCGCTGGTGTCTCTATAACTGTTCCAAAATTCTGAAAACACCTCCTCAATCATTTTTATTTAACCCAGCAGAATATATTTGGTGAGAATTTGATTTAAAAAAATATAAAACATGACATATAAACACGTAAAAGTAAAACAATAATCACAGAAGCATGGAGGAAAATACAAAAATGCAGAATTACAAAAAAAAACTGATTACATCTATACCAAGACGTTTAAAAGTTGTTGTGGACACTAAAAGATATCCTATTAAATACTAAATTAAGAAAGAAATACAATATTTAATGCTATGTTGATTTTTGTTAAGTGTACGAAGACTTTTGTGGCGTAATTTTTCAGTAGCTTTTTGATTATTAATTTTTAAAAAATAATAGTTATAGTATTTTTAAAAAATTGATTATGTCATTCCATTAAGAACAAATTGTACAGATATCATAAAAAATTACAATTCTGATATATTAATTTTTATTAGTCGAAAACATTAAATTTTATCGGAAATTGCAAGTGTACGAACTCTTTTGTGGTCCACTGTATATATATATTGCTAATTTACATAAAACTAAATTTTTACTTAATACTAAGGCAATAATTTAAAGCTGAAATTTAACTTGTCTGACAGCAAAAAGATACTTTTAAAAGTAAAGGGAAAAACAAATTCTTCTTAGAATATATTCAGGTTTAATACGATTTTTTTAAAAAATATATAATTTTTTTCTTTATATTAATTGTTCTTTATTGTTATTAAACTGTAGGATCTCTAGTTTATTCTATCATTTTTTTAGAATATCCTCAAATTCACTTCTTATGCTTTTAGCCATCATAATTTATCTATTTCTTTTTAAAGTAAATTTCAGATCTTCAAAGATCTCTTCTAAGACTTAAATTAATTACAAATATCAAAGAAACTTTAAATATTAAAACTTTAAGTGTTGAAATAAGGTTTTGGACATATACGAATATCTCGTTTACGTAATTTTCTACAGCTTCTTGGCAACATGTCAGTCTAAAACTTTCAAATGACACGCGCTGTTTGAAAAAGAGACGATATTACTGTAAAGAGGAAAAGATGATTATAACTATCAAAGTTCCAAACATATATATTATAATTAAGTTTCAACACAATCGATGATTATAGGTAGAAGCGTGTCGCTATCAACTAAGTTTTGAAGTTAATATGCTTCAAAGGTGTAATTTGAAATTTTAATTTTATAACTTTATACTCTATTAAAACTTATCGATTAGTTTATATGTAAGTAAAAATGCTTTGAAAAGTATTGAGGAATATGATATTAATTCAATTGGAAGAATAAAAGTAGTAGAAGTAAGTTTAGTAATACAGTATAAGTATTTTTAGAAGTTAATATATATTTTAACTCCTTTATAATATTTAAACAATATATTTTAAAAAAATTCTATAACTTTGCTTAGGTTTCGAATGAATTTCATAATTGACTGTGAGACGATTTTATACGCCAAATATTAATATCGTTAAGATGTATGCTAACTAATATTTAAAATGTTTTAATTTTTAATTTTTTGTTTGCATTTGTGAGAGAATTAAAATTATTATTATATTGTTATTTTTAAAATTTCATTTTCGATTCTGATATTAAGTTGATAAAGAACATCTGAATAAGGATGGAATGTAGTTTTGAAGATTTTGAAAAGAATTTATTTTCTTTTAAACGTATTTATACATAGAATAGATAAACATAATATTTTTCTGTTTTTTAAAAGCTTTTATTTAACTTACAATGTATGTATGTATGTATGTATGTATGTATGTATGTATGTATGTATGTATGTATGTATGTATGTATGTATGTATGTATGTAATTTGTTCGGGTGGAATCGTGCAACTCAATTTTGAAGCTGATCTATTCCTCCCATTGAGCTGAAATTTTGTATACACGTTTAGTTTGGATGACAATGCATGTTTTGACCATTTATATTCCAATATTGCAATTAATTAAAAAGATATTAATTAAAAACGTTAAACTAGTTTTGGGCGCCAACTTGGATATATCTGCATTGTTGTAATAATTTTATTGTTACAACAATGACAAAAGTTGGCGTCGAAAATCGGTTTTCAGCCAAACTGGAATTTCATAATGTTGCGCTATTGACAGTATTAATTACTTTGTCTAAAAAAATAATTACATTTCTACAACGTAAAAATAATCTAATTTCTACAACGTATGCATTTTTTTACAAATTTCTATTTATTTTCTTGGATTTAAATTCAAAACAAAAAAGTAGAGCTATTTTTCAAGTAGATTGGTACATTGTATACCTTTCTCAACGCTGCCAAGTTAAACTGAGATGGAGTATTGAAGAAATTCTTTAAAAAATTTATCTAACTTTAATCTATGAAACTCAGACAAAAAATAATTACAGAATCGGGGAAAGATCCTTTTTTTATATATCTTTACCCATCAAAAAGGAATCCGCTAGGAAAACAATAAGAGAAAAATATTATCTAGAAATGCAATATATTTCGATTAAAAAAATAATTTATAATAAAATGAAGGAATTTTTTAAAGAAATTTTCTAATTTTAAGATTACAAGTAATTTAAATATACCTCATTTTATCACCAGTAATCTAAACACACACTACGACATGTGTCCTTAAATTTAATTACAAATAGAATCTGTTAATTTTATTTGAGGTTTCTTTTGTTTGAATAATTACGGCAATTTTGTATCTCTAGATGAGTTAGGCACATTGTAAAACCAGCTCAAGGTTATTTATATTCATAAAATGTGCCAAAAGAGAATAATTTGCAAAATGACTTGAAATATTTTAAAAATAAGGAGAGAAAAAAAATCGAATCTTAGAAGAAACATTTCGTTAAATAGGAAATGCACTTCACTATTTGGAGTTGTTTTACGATGAAAAAGAGTAATATGTGCTTGGTTCCAGGAAAAAGTTCTTAAAATAGAGAAATTCCCAAAATAGTAGTTCGTTTACATCTTCAAAATATTTCAAATAAATAATATATTCTTTAAGTTTTTCAAAAATAGTCAAAATTTTAATTAAACATTTAATAACTTTGTAATTTATGAAGATAATCTCACTAAACCTTTTTTTTTCGTGTGTAGAACAATGTTACCCAAAATCTGTACGAAGATTGAAAAAATTGCTTAAAAATTACGGATTTAAAAAAATTGTGTTTTTAGTCTAATACCCTTTTGCGAGAATTAATTCAGCTAAACCAGGGATGGCGAACCAGCGTTCAATGAGTTGAACAGGCTGAGAAACCTGTCCAGCGATAACTAAAATGTAAAAAATAAATTAAAAGTAAAAAAACTTTTTTAAGAACAAGCTTTTATTTAAACGCGCTAAAAGGAATAAAATAAACTTTTCCTTTAAAACTTTTTTTACTATCAACTTATAACGTCATTACACAATTTATATGATATAAAGCTTGTCGCGAGATTTACCTGTGTAGATAAACAAGTAAAATAAATAACTTGACCTGATTGATTTTCGTTTTTAAAAATTCAAACTAAGTAAATATGAGTACTTAAATATTGCGACAAGCTTTTATATCATACTAGCTGTTACCCGCCCGCTTCGCTGGGTATTTCATGATGTTTTATAAATTTTTACTGCTTATATATATGTATAAATTATTGATATCTAAGTCCTAGCATTAAGAATCCGATTGAATTTAAAAATATACTTATACCTGTAACTGTCACCTGTTGATAAAAAAAAGAGCAGAACTCATCTAATTTGTATTTTCTAAAAATCTCTAAAATTGAAGCATAGAATGATGTTTGCTCTTTCGTAACTCAAAAAACCAAGTGGATTCCTTCAAAACCAAATTTCGGTGGATCTCTACTCCGTAAATTGAACATGCAAGCCAAATTTCAAGTCTAAATCTAACAGAAAAAAGCAAAAGTTTTACTAAAAATATCCCCGTAATCCGTTGAGAGCCGTTTCTCCAAAATTACCGCTCTTAGCGGATTCAATTCAACAAAGGAAAATGCAAAACAAATTTCATTATTATAGTCCTTGTTAGCTCCAAAAATAGTAATTTTTTTGTCAATACGTCCCAGTAACTCCCTGCAACCCCCCAGAACTTGATTTGCTTAAAATTTATTCTTAGTGGATCCCTATTCAACAAAAAAAAAAACATGCTTAAAAAAATTCAAGTATTTGGGTCTAACAATTAAAAACAGGAATTTTTTTCTGTAACTCCTCTTGACCCCTCGCAAACATCTTTGGGGGTCAATTTTAATTTTACTCTTTGTTAGAGGAACTCTATTTCATGAAAGGAACATGCCTACCAATTTTCAAGCAGGATGATCAAGTAGTTTAAAAATGGAAATATTTATCGATTACGCCTCTTAATCTCCCGAAATTAAACTTGGTAGTTGATATTCGCGAAACCCATTTTGTAGCGGTTTCTCTACTTTACGAAAGGAATCTGCTTATCAAATTTCAAGACTGTACGCCTAACAGTTTAAAAATGGGGATAATTGTCTATAACGCCACTTGAGCCCCCGCAACGCCACTTCTGGGTCTGTTTTCACAAAACCCATTTTGTAGGGGAATTGCACTCTATGAAAGGAATCTGCTTATCAAAATTTGAAGACTGTTGCGTCCAATTAATTAAAAATGCAAAAAATTATCAATAATGCCCTTGAACCCCGCAACACCACCTAGGGGTCGATTTTCAAAAACCCATTTTTAGCGTATCTCTACCCTATGAGAGGAATCTGCTAACCAAATTTCAAGACTGTGAGTCTAATAGTTTAAAAAAAGAAATAATTATTTATATCTGCCCTTAACCCCCTGCAACAGCCCTTGGGGGTCAATTTTCTCCAAACCCGTTTTGTAGCGGATATTTACTCCATGAAAGAAACATTCCTACCAATTTTCAAGCAGGTAGGTCAAATAGTTCAAAAACGAAAATATTTATCTCTTACGCCACTTTAGCCCCAGCAACGCCACTTAGTGGTCTGTTTTCACAAAACCTTCTTATAGTCTATGAAAGAAATCTCTTTATCAAATATAAAGACTGTGCGTCTAATAGTTTAAAAATGGAAATAATTATCTATAACGCCCCTTAAGTCCCTCAACGCCACTTGGGGGCAATTTTCACGAAACCCATTTTTAGCGTATCTCTACCCTATGAGAGGAATCTGCTTACTAAGTTTTAAGACTGTACGTCTAATAACTTAAAAATAGGAATTTATAACGCCCCTTAAACCCCCCGCCCCCACAACACCCCTTGGGGTCAATTTTCCCAAAACCCATTTTGTAGCGGATATTTACTCCAGGAAAGAAACTTACCTACCAATTTCAAGCAGGTAGGTGAAGTAGTTTAAAAAAGGGATATATTTATCTATTACGCCCCTTAATCCCCCGCAACGCCACTTAGAAGTCTGTTTTCACAAAACCCGTTTTGTAACTGATCATTATTCTACGAAAGGAATCTATACATCAAATTTAAAGATAGTGCGTCAAATAGTTTAAAAATGGAAATAATTATCTATAACGCCCCCTAAGCCCCTGCAACGCCACTTGGGGGTCGATTTTCAGCAAACTCATTTTGTAGCGGATCTCTACTCTCTGAATGGAATCCGCTTACTTAATTTCAAGATTGTACATCAAGTAGTTTAAACATGGAAACAATTATTATTAAAGCCCTTAACCCCCCGTAACGCCCCTTGCGTTTCGAATTTCGGAAAATCCTTTCTTAGCTGATGTCTACTCTATCAAAGGAACATGTCTACCAAATTTCAAGTCTGTAGGTTGAATAGTTCCAGAGATTTCGTGATTAGTCAGTCAGTCAGTCAGTCAGTCAGTCAGTCAGTCAATCAGTCAGTCAGTCAGTGAGTGAGTCGCTTTTCTCCTTTATATATATAGATTTACCCCAGGAAAGAAACTTACCTACCAATTTTCAAGCAGGTAGGTGAAGTAGTTTAAAAAAGGGATATATTTATCTATTACGCCCCTTAATCCCCCGCAACGCCACTTAGAAGTCTGTTTTCACAAAACCCGTTTTGTAACTGATCATTATTCTACGAAAGGAATCTATACATCAAATTTAAAGATAGTGCGTCAAATAGTTTAAAAAATGGAAATAATTATCTATAACGCCCCCTAAGCCCCTGCAACGCCACTTGGGGGTCGATTTTCAGCAAACTCATTTTGTAGCGGATCTCTACTCTCTGAATGGAATCCGCTTACTTAATTTCAAGATTGTACATCAAGTAGTTTAAACATGGAAACAATTATTATTAAAGCCCTTAACCCCCCGTAACGCCCCTTGCGTTTCGAATTTCGGAAAATCCTTTCTTAGCTGATGTCTACTCTATCAAAGGAACATGTCTACCAAATTTCAAGTCTGTAGGTTGAATAGTTCCAGAGATTTCGTGATTAGTCAGTCAGTCAGTCAGTCAGTCAGTCAGTCAGTCAGTCAGTGAGTGAGTCGCTTTTCTCCTTTATATATATAGATAAATTGTGTAATGACGTTATAAGTTGATAGTAAAAAAAGTTTTAAAGGAAAAGTTTATTTTATTCTTTTTAGCGCGTTTAAATAAAAGCTTGTTCTTAAAAAAGTTTTTTTACTTTTAATTTTTTTTAAGTAGTGTAAATGCGAGATATATAACATACGAATAAACAGTGATCAGGAATATCCAATGACTTCTGATTTCTTCCTATTGGAGTTTTGGACAAAAAGAAAAAAAAAGAGATAAAAAATCTGGATATAAATTATTTTGGTTAAAGTGTAGTATAGCCTTGGCGATGTCAATTTCTTTTGGCGACCAAAATCGATCGCCAAGCTACTTCACTTAGCGATAGGTGTCTGGAAGACAGAATTAATTCATTATCTCATCATAATATCTATATAAAAATCACCAAATCCAACCCCCCCCCCTATACTACACTCGACCCATTATTTTAAATTTCATTATTTTAAATTCCTCTTTTTTAGGAAGAAACCTGAAATGTGTGTAAGGGGGGGGGGTGCTTTGAATTCATTAACTCGAGGTATTATCCGAAGCTTTTAAAAAAAG
>BMAO01029989.1:0-20999 GCA_019973975.1 Trichonephila clavata | reverse complement strand
TATATAACGTCGTATACTATGTAAATCTAGGAAACCTTACGCTCTGAGAGATGTTTACTTTACTTAAAATTCTCTGAGCAAACAATAGGAGAGGGTTTGTACTCTTTCACATTTAATGCTTTTATTTTCTCATAAGCTATTAGTTGACATTACTCATCAAAATATTGGCAACTTTCTCGCCAATCAACTTCATTACAATTTTGGATTTTAATTCTTTTGGCATATTTTTGTGCTTAAGTACTCGTTCTACTTAATCAAAAAGAAAAAGATCCCCTGTTCCGCTTTTTCTTAACTGTCGCCTCCCCTCCCCTCCCAGACATGTGAGCGATAGCGGATTTGCCCGCTATCTTCTTAATTGTTTTTTTTCTCTCCCCTCTGGTACTCAATCGAAGAATAAGCGCTCTCGATAGCGCTGGTGCTTCAAGAAACTATTCACCCTTGAGCTTAGGGCATGCTATTATTTGTACAGCTTTAAAGAGTTTATCTAATACTTTCAACAGCAAATACGTTGAATTTATACTTTTCGCTTGTTGTTGCGAGTGCAACCTGTTCAAATATTCAAATGGTCTTCATTTTAACGTTTCCACACGGTGGTCACAAGGAAAGTCCAAAATAAATCCCTTCTCTTTTATGAATTCTCAGGATTTCAAAAGTGTTGTTTTTAGAACGACGATTTCAAGCGATCCATGTACTGTTTCACTTATTCTTCTTATAATGCTGGAAAATTAACTTTTGTAATATTTTAAGCACTATTGATCGTATAAACAAAGTTCAACGCAAAAATCAAACTCGCCTTTACCAGATAATCCCCCAAGACCTCTGGTTCTCAACGGAGAGAGATAGCTTGATAACAAACTTTGAAATATTCTTATATCTACCAGAATCTCTCATCAAATTTCCTATTTAAAAGTAATCTTATTATTATTATTATTTTCGCTTGCTCCCTTCTTTTCTTGTTTCTTTCTAAAGTTGAGGGAAAGTGGGCTGCTTGATAACATTAAAAGAATAAATAAAAACAATGCTTAAGGTATCCAACTACTTGTGAAAGCTTTTTTAAAAGAAATGGAGGTATGGGGATTTATTTGTTGTTGTTTTTAAATTTGTTTAGTATTTGCTTGTTTTACATTTTACGAAAAATATGCTAAAATAAGAAGATGAAAAATAAATTATTATTACTAAAATGGGAAATAATGGTTAAAAATTTACAAAAAAGTAACATAAACGCGGCTCATTCTGTACTAAAAGCTTACGAACAAACTTTAAATTTTTTAATTCTGATGTGTTGCTATGATATTCATTTTGAAAATAACTATCAGGTTAAGAGATATTTTAATTTTTACAAAAACTAGAGCACTTTATCTTAGTTAATATATCCAAATGCTTAAAAAAACTGTGATTATTTTAACATGGGAGGAATGTAAATTTTGTAGTAAAACAGTGATTAATAAATCTGAAGATTAAAACACTTTTACTATTATACAGAACATAACCAAAAAATTCAGTTAATTATTTTTAAAACTTTTTTAGCAATTGCTGTCCCCGTTTGAGCATTTTCAAAAAAACAAACACATTGCTTAAAATTTTTTTAATTCAAAACTAAACACGAGGTGCTCATCCGAGCCCGATTTCCGACTAATGCCAAAAAAACCCGAGTAGCGTAATTCACCCGGAACTAATGTTTGATTTAAGTTCACTTTTCAGCAAACCCTTAAAGAAGTTATCACTTCAAAAGTTCTTTTATATTTTTATTGTATTTAACTCAACATTAATTATTTTGATAATGTCATGCAGTTTAGATAATGTTTGAGAAATAATATAATCAAGTAGATAGTTCTTGCGTGATAAGAAACAGAATGGTAATTATTTGACAAAATTATTCTTAAAATATTTTTTTTTCCTTTTAAAACATAGATAAAGAAAGGAAATATTTCAAACTCTACATTTCTTAAAAATAATAAATTAATTAAGACATCTTTACACACACATCGTGAAGAGAGTAAGGCTTTAGCAATACATTAAATAATTAATTTGATATAAATTTAATTGAGTTCAAAGAGAAATAAACTCCCTCTCTAATGGATAATTCAAATCTGTACAAAGTAATACTTAAACAGATACAAAATTGTAAGTCTCCTTCAAGAAATCTGGTTTGTAATACCCAAAAGTAAGAAATGGGTCTCTTTCCTCTTTTTAATTCTTTAGAAAATAAGAAATTTCTAAGTAACTCAATATGCTCTCTATTATTTCCAATGTATCACTGTAAAGTCGTATACAGTTACTAATGCAACATATTATTCAATCGGGTTTTTATTTTTCAGTTCATGAACAAAATATACAACAGTGGATATACTAATGCAATATAGGAACATGAGCAATAAGCCTATAATTCCTTTTTAAATATTCTCTACTTACTACTAGTTCTCGGAATTAGGTGACCTATACATTCACATGGGTGTACGTTGGAGGTGAAATATCTCTTTTGGAGGTTGGCAACACTAATAAGGAACACATCCATCTGGAATTCATTTCTGGTACTGTCGGCGTTTGCAGAACATTTTCGACAAAATGAATTTTCTATTCGTCGGATTTTGAACTGTAGTTTTTGAAGAGCAGCGGGCAAACATCAAATATTCTGCATTTTCCTAGAGAGAAATCACCTTCTGAGACACTCGAGAAGCTTTAGTAAGCATACGGAAACGATGCCATGAAAAAATGTCTGTGTACGAATGTGGCATAAGCGTTTTCGAGAAGGCCTCAATAATATCGAAGATGACCGACATAACGAGTGTGCGGCCTTCTTCTACCACAGCTCAAAATGTTGACCTCGTTCGAGAGATCATGTGTCCCGACCGACGAATAACCATTGATACTATTGCCATTGGAATTTCACTCGACAGTATTCACATTATTCTTCATGATGATTTGAAAATGAAAAACACCGTGTTTGCTTGCACATTGTTCCAAAACCTTTATCTCCTGAACAAAAAGAAATGAGAGTGAACATGTCCATGGACTTGATTGACATGTCTGATGAAAATGACAGCTTATTGAAGAAAATCGTAATGGGTGAAGAGACTGGTGCTTTCTAAACAACCATCAGACAATCGTCAGTCAAGTGAACAGAAAACAAAAAAGTCATTAAGGAAAGAAACTTTGCTTGGATAAAAGCATAGGATAAATGTAACGTTGCAACTAAAAGATCTCTCAAGAAATGGATTCCAGGAGTGTTTTGAACAATTATACGAACGCTGAAACAATTGTGTAAATGTAGGAGGACACTGTTTTGAAGTCTAAGAGATTAAACTATCGCTCTATTTTTTAAAAATTTGTAACTGACCTATTCTTAGAACTTTTTAACCCTACCATGTATACAAATTTTTAAAAAATAAAGTATAAAATGAATTAAATGTAAGACATATTATTTATTATTTGCAAACTTTTAGATTAAGCTTTCTAAACTAAATTAATCTAATTCGCATCATCTATACAATTCATACACCTTACACGAAAGCACAATTCTTACAAAACTTTAATACTTTTGATATTTTTTCAAAAGGTGAAAGTGACCTTTCTCAATGAAATAATTTTCACTCTATATTGTAGTTTTCTACTGTTGCTGGAATAATGGGAAGTTGAAGAATAAAACAACTTGAAGAATGACTATACTTAAACTTATACTTCTCGATTACCTCTGCTAGAGATATTAATACCTAGCATATAGTGAAGTCGGTGTTGTCATTACTTACTTATTTGTTGGACTTTGGTTGTGGTTTTTGATTGACATACGTGACTACATTCAGCAGTATTGTTTTCAAAATCAATGTCCATGTTTATTACTTTCTTATTTATACTATCTAAAATCTTTTTTTTATTTCACTGGTAATGGGAAATTGCCAAATGTAGCGTCTTAACATCCCCATGTTGCCAAAGGCTTTCTATTGTTTTCGAATTGAATTGCGTTTTTAACGTACTTCGAATAAGTTTTATTAGAAGGGCATTATAATTAGCTATTTTTTAAAAAAATGTGACAGTTCATGGACATTCATCAAGGTAATCAGCCAACAAATCCCTTTTTCTCATTAGTGAGAAAAGAGATTAGTGAACTATTGTGCCCTCGTTAGGTCTAGGCGATTTCTTTCTAAGCATTCATTTGACTTTTTGTTAAGTTAAGCAACGGATGTTTGCTTCATCACTTATGGTTTTCTCTTTATTTTTTTAATTAATGGCTATACATACATACTAAAGTTTTAGAATTTTCTCGTATAAAATATTTAAACTGGATTAACCCCGGTATTCCTTGCGCGAAAAAAACGAACGGAATTTCACGTGCAGGGTATCTCATACACAAGGGTGTTTACATTCTGCTTTTACCGTAAAATTTGCATACAAAGATGAAAAAGAAAGAAAAGTATACATATAATATGTTTATTACATTTTTCACACGTACATTTAGTTTTTCAGTTCTTTTTATTAGGGCATTCAATACATTGTTTATACACTCCTTAAGTCTTCGTCGCGAGTAAGTGCGAAGTTTTCTCGCTAAATCTTATTATTATTATTATTTTAATTCCGTAGAATCATTGCTTGCTGGTTTCTACATACTTCTGTACATCGAAATCCAAAACATTTGAGAAATAAGCACCTGGTTTGATGTTTAGTGGGTGGTTTCTGAGTACTTAAAAAAATAATTTTTGGCATTTATTATCGCAATGTTTAACAACACAAAAAATATTGTCATAGACTAACGATTACATTTTCTTGCTATTGAATATGATGTGGTCATTTTATCAAGGATAATAATTGCCTGGATAGATTTCAGTAGAGGAATCCTACTTGTCATTATACTCTTTCTCATCACCCCTCTCACCTTATCCGAAAATATTGTTGTACTATATCCATTCAAACTGTATCTATAAATTTCTTAAATATCACATTTTTTCATAACTGCAATAATGGGTCATAGCATAAGAAAGATTTAAAGCCTGCTCATGCATTCAAACTGTAACGGCGATTCACGCGCAGGGTATGACATACCCGAGAAGGCTGAATTCGAAAATATATGTTTAGAATTCACCTACAAGCTAAGATCCTCAAAGGACATGATCTTAAGGCCAGCTACACGAAAAACTATTTATTTTTCAAAAACGTTTAGATGGAGCCTTGAAAAAAGTTTGGAGGTGGGTATGACATACCCAACGCGAGAGGTTCCGGGTTAATATTGGCTATAATAGCTATTTCTATCGTAAAAAATCCTATATTTTTATCACAATTTTGGTAACATTGATATTTTAAAATAATTTTATTAATCTTATTTCGTGCTTAAACATAAATGAGAATATTCATCCGGATGAATTAAAAATACTATTCAAAATTCAGAAAGTTATACATATGTTAATACTTTATTAAAATATAAATGTTGTGAGTTTAAACTGAATTACATCTATGGTTCAGTGTCTTTGATTAAGCGTTTTCATTTTTAGATCAAATCAACAACTAGTTGAAGAATTTTTTCTATGTGTGATATAAATAATCCAATAATTGAATCAATTACATACCTTTTTTGTATATATTGCTTTCTTTTTGCTTACCTTTTCAATATTACAATAATATGAATTAGTTTAATAGGTCTTAGTGTAATTAGAAGTTGTTGCATAAAATAAATAAAGTCTCATAAATTACAAATATTCTATTTTACATTCTATTTTCACCAAGGATTGTTTTGCTAAGTAAATAATGTATATATATCTGATTTCCTTGCAGAGAAGATTTATAAATAGTTAATAAATACCTTTTTTCACAGAGGCATGACTTTTAGTAAACAGATTATATATATTTTTTCATTCTCAATGACTCATAAATTAAAAAAAAGATTTGATGGGTACATGGTTCAAGACGACCAACAAAACGTAATAAAATTATGTAGTAGGTAATTTTTTGGCGTTACAACTTTTGAATCAAATGCAGGTGGTTATCAAAATAATGGAAAACACCTGTGAACAAATGTGACATTTTGGAATGATTTTCGTAAGCGGTAGAATATAGAAATACCTACATTTAAAAAAAACACAATAATAATGTATTAATTCTGGTAGTATGTGGTATCATTATTAAAGCTCTTTAAGTATTTTTTTTTTCAAAAACGTAAACTATCAGAACTCTCATATTATCAGAAGCCAAATTGTAAAAAAACCTGTTTAGCTGGAGCAAATGTGACTGGAACATCCTATCTTTTAGTCGTTTTCAGAGGTACCGTGAATAAAGTCATAACAGCATACACAAAGCGCGATAAGACGAGATCGGCAAGGCAAAAATAGTGGCTCGAAAGAGAAGTTCAGTGAAAGAGTCCGACGTTTATTTAAGAGGATTGTAATGTTAAAAAAACGAACAACTGCAGGAGAGCTCAGTCAGCATCTGGATTTTCCAGTCCCAGTGATTACAGAGACAAGACACCATCATAAACAGTACATTTATGGTAGAGCAGCAATTCCCAAGCCACTTGTCACAGGTATTGACCCGCGATCACTCGCCCTGGAAGCTGTGTACACCCTAGAAACAAGATAAGCTTCCTAGAATTCCACAAAGAATGCGCAGAACCATGATTTTTTCTGTAGCTGCACATTTTAGGTCATTGAACTTTCAGGCCTGATACAATCACTCTCGCTCGAACGATTGAAACGTAATGACCTTCAAAAATTTATCTGAGGTGCTGAGTGAATATTAACGTCGCACTATTCAGCAACACAAAGGCTTTTGGCGAAGGTCCGCGTAATTTTGACCCATGGTCAAGTGACGCGGAAGACACCTGAACTGGGACCCCCTCTCCTAACTACCACAACTAACGCGGGAGGACGTTGGAGCTATCCACAGATTTAACGTGCATCTCTCCCCTACACGGCGGGTCTTCAGTGGTACTGGCATCGAACTCTTGACATGCTAGCCATGATCCGATGCCTAGACCACTTGGCTACCACGGCCACCAGGGGTGCTGAGTTACGAGTGATTGAGTTATATTTTCGTCTTCGAAGCATCTAAAATAGAGTAAGTGTTTCACTCTTTCCTTTAATATTTTCTTTTCAAATATATTAATATGCATGTATGTGTTATTTAAAATTTCAATAATTGTAGTTTAAAAATAATTGAAAAAAATATTATTTTTTGTTAAAATTTTTTTAAACGTTTTCAGAAATTACGGCAAAAATTCCATGGGAAAGGGAGCAACAGTGATTCGGTCATCTATTAGATACTATATAGACAGATTCTGAGGATGAACTAAGTGATCCCCAAGACTGAGTAATTTCAGAAGAGCACCATATTAAACAATCTGTTCATCTCATGGATACGGCACAAGAATCGGAAGAAACTTTGAGCAAAAACAACAAATAAATTCACGGAAACAAATAATTGACAAAAAATTCAAAAGAAGCTTTACTGACACAGAAGATAGTAATAAATTAAAAGTAAAAAAACTTTTTTAAAACAAGCTTTTATTTAAACGCGCTAAAAAGGATAAAATAAATTTTTCTTTAAAACTTTTTTCACTATCAATTTTTTCCGTCATTACACAATTTATATGGTACAAAAGCTAGTCGCGAGATTAAAGTACTCTTATTTACTTAGTTTGAATTTTTTAAAAATTAAAATCAATCAGATCAAGTTATTTAGTTTACTTGTTTATCTGCAGAGGTAAATCTCGCGACAAGCTTTTATATCATATAAATTGTGTAATGACGGAAAAAGTTGATAGTAAAAAAAGTTTTACAGAAAAAGTTTATTTTATTCTTTTTAGCGCATTTAAATAAAAGCTTGTTTTAAAAAAGCTTTTTTACTTTTAATTTATTTTTCACTTTTTAGTTATCACTGGACAGGTTTCTCAGTCTGTTCATCTCATTCAATGCATCATTGTTGCTAGGAGTTTGCCGGTTATTTTCGAATAGTTAGCTAAATGAATTCTCGCAAAAAGGGTACTAGACTAAAAACACAATTTTTTTTTAAATCCGTAATTTTTAAGCAATTTTTTAAATCTTAGTACAGATCTTGGTTAATATTGTCCTACACACGAAAAAAAAGTTTCATGAGGCTTTCTTCATAAATGACGAAGTTATTAAATGTTTAATTAAAATTTTGAGTATTTCTTGA
The DNA here is from genome assembly GCA_019973975.1 of Trichonephila clavata. Taxonomy (NCBI): domain Eukaryota; kingdom Metazoa; phylum Arthropoda; class Arachnida; order Araneae; family Nephilidae; genus Trichonephila; species Trichonephila clavata. Next base: position 12,863 of record BMAO01029989.1, on the reverse strand, counting down.
AAAATCGTAAAAAAAAAATTTTCTGCATTTTATTTTTTAAATGACTAATTCTAAAAAAGCAAAGCAGGAGCTGTTTTAGTACGGAATGTCGATTCATTTAAACAAAAAAAATTCATGCGCAGCAATTTAGACATTGTTTTCATAAAAACGCATCGATTTTGATTTATTTAAAAAAATTGTAAGAAATACAAATATTATTATTTCATAAAAACCATTATACCTTATCGGTACGAAATAAATTATCTTTCCGATTCTGTAATTATTTTTTGTCTGAGTTTCATAGATTAAAGTTAGATAAATTTTTTAAAGAATTTTTACAATGCTCCCTCTCAGTTTAACTTTGCAGCGTTAAGAAAGGTATACAATGTACCAATCTACTTGAAAAATAGCTCTACTTATTTTTTTTTGAATTTAAATCCAAGAAAATAGATAGAAATTTGTAAAAAAATTGCATACGTTGTAGAATTTAGATTATTTTTACGTTGTATGAATATAATTATTTTTCAGACAAAGTTAATTAATAGAGTCATTAGCGCAACGTTATGAAATTCCAGTATGGCTGAAAACCGATTTTCGACGGCAACTTTTGTCATTGTTGTAACAATAACATTATTACAACAATGCTGACATATGGAAGTGTGTGCCCAAAACTAGTGTAACGTTTTTAATTAATATATTTTTAATTAATTACAATATCGGAATATAAATGGTCAAAACATGCATTGTCACCCAAATTAAACGTGTATACAAAATTTTAGCTCAATAGGATGAATATATCAACTTCAAAATTGAGTTGCAAGATTCCACCCGAACAAATTACATACATACATTGTAAGTTAAATAAAAGCTTTTGAAAAGACCATTAATTCACCAAAAAAGGGGCTCCGCACTGTTTGTCCACGGGTAAAAGTTGTAAAAACCAAATGTGTTTGCCTTCAATGTAAAACAAATATGTGTTTGAAGCATATGAACACAGTCCGCTCTGAATGTTTGGAAAATGATTAAAATATTTGTTTTCTACTTTATAATATACTTAACATTAATTACAAAGCAAGTTTATTACTGGTAAAAACGTTTTGCTTGTGTTTTATGAAAAAAATATAAAATTATGTGTTTTAAAATGAAAATTTTGTAGGTTTAGTTTAAATTAATATTAGACTTATTTGTATGCAATAAATTTAATAATTTTATTTGCATAATACAAAACACATCTTGTACTTTATAAATATGTATCATTATTGACTTAATTTTTTTTCCATCCTTTAATACACGCGTTAAAATTTGGGGTGTTCTCTACACCCCGCAAATAACGACTTTAGCAAAAACAGGCGCGAGTGACCGCGGGTTAATGCCCAACGACTTCTACAGTTGTACGACACTCACAAAACCTGGTCGATTGATAAGTCGAACAAAGTCATTATTGTCTGACTAATTTTCTATCACTCTTTTTCCTACAACAGAGCAAGTGCACGTTTGAAGGACTCCTTCCAGATGTCAAGCATGGAGGTTTGATCTGTTATATGAGCAGCCCTGTCATGGTTTCCTGCTAGACCAATTGTAACCCTGAAAGGAAGGATCACTAGGGAGAATTATAAAGAAATTTTAGCTGATCATGCCATTCTATGATGAAAAGTTTGTTTCCTGCAGAAGATGGAATTTTCCAGGATGATATTGCATGCACCAATCCATGCTGCGAGACTTGTTCGATCGTGGTTTGATGAACACGATAATGAAGTTATACATTTACCTTGACCCGCACAGTCACTCGACCTTAATATAATTGAACCGTGATGGTCTATTTTAGAGCTTTTAATACGGAATCGATATCCTCCACTGGCATCTCTCCAGAAACTTTACAATATCTCCTTGAAGAGTGGTACAATATTTCTCTAAACACTGTTCAGCACTTATATGAATAGATTATTTTGCAAATCCAAGCTGCATTAGATGTCAAAGGCGATCCTACATCATACTAGTAAAGGATTCTGTATAAATGTAAGTTGCATTCATATTTTTTTGGTAAACATTTTTAACCCCATAAAACTTGTAAGCAATAATTTGCTTTTTTGAACAATACATAGAACAGAAAAAATTCCCATAAAATTTTACATTACTTTTAATCCGACATATAGTAATGCTATCGCCATTTCTCTAGGCAAAAAAAAAGGCAGGGGAAAAAACCGAGATACCTTCATATTGCCGCAATGTTGGTAAAAGTAAAAATGAAAAATAGGAATAAATTCTAACAATATAAAAAAACAATGAATGAAAACATTCTTTGAAAGAACATTTATTTACATTTATAAGTTCTAAGATTTCTCAAGAGGGTTAAAAGTAATCGGATTTGTTTCAAGTTAGATCAGAAACATCGCTTGCTACTACAGAAATAATTGCATTTTTTAAATCTGTAATTTATTTTTGATTAAAATGTTCTGGCTGTATAATATTAAAGTGATAAATAAAAAAAGTGAACGTTAAAAAGAAAAGAAGGGAAATAAATTATGGAATTCTATACAAAAGCATTGCGCTAGAGAAATTATCTTTTTAGTGTTTTATGCCCTTTTGGGATTGAAATCGCACACGCAGTTTCACTAAGTACATCCTAAACTTCAAATTTGACTAAAATTCACTAATAAACTAATTCATTGGAAAGAGCAGAGATGAAAATCATATATATATATATATATATACAGAGAGAGAGAGAGAGAGATTTATAAAAATGCTTAGCAATTTACAGTTAGACTACGTAAAAGAATTTATGCTCCCATGACCATAATTCATTCGATGAATGAAATTCAAGAGGAAAAATCCGTTTCAATCATACTTTTCTATATTTTTTTCGTTTGCAATGAAATACTGTTAGAATTGTAACCACAAATTGGGTTTCAAGAATTGAATAAGTATAAAAAACCTTGTTTACTCTACGTTGTAGAAAAAGCTTGTTTTATCTGTTTGTTTGTTCTTTCTTTTTTTTTCTATTTGAAGTCGTATTGCTTTTAATTCAATTGTTTAGAGGACATTTTTGTATCTTCTTTCTGCTTTGCTTTTTACTTAAAAAGTATTTCAAATTCCCTAAGCAAATATTTAGTTGTATAAATATAATTTAGAAGACAGCAAACACAGTACATTGATTTGCTCTCTATTGAACTTTTGGTCGATTACGTATTGGGTAAACCTCTTTCTCTAATAAACTAGGGTTTGTTTGATTTTTTGGAATAGAGATATAAACTAAACATAAAATTGATATTTTCCAGGATTTTTTGTTTACATTTTTTTAATAGTTATGTATTCTAGAGGAGTGAACCTCTTGTGGACTAACCCCCTTTGTACAAATTACTTACTGTTCAAACTCACTGCTCAAATTGTAATTTATGTGTATTTATTTGCTCTTTTTTTTTGGCCAATTTGCTCAAATTTTTTGGTTCTAGTTCTCGAGTTAAAGCGGTTAGTAAGTTAGAAGTGAAGAGAATAGATAACAGATAGTTATAAGTTTAGTTAACTAAAGGTGACTAGAAAGATACAAGGTGAAGATTACCATAAAGAGTTAGAAAGACCTGGTAAAATATTATAGTCAGGGAGTGTTACATAAATTAAATTGATTAGAAGATTGCTTACAGTTCAGGTACTGTCACCTTCATATTACGTTGATAGTTAAAGTATTAAAGTGGTTAAGCGGACATTAGTTATATATCTACCGTGTAAGGTAGAACTATTATTATAAAAGGTTTATTTAATGTATTCTCCCCAAACGCGACTCTCGCCCTCCTTCTCTGTTGTCTGACTGGATCATCCTATTTATAGTGTTGCATTGATTTGTGTTTGAGTCTATTAAAGTGATAAAATAAAATCATTGGAAATTATCATATCGAATCATCCTTCACTTCCTTCCGCACCTTTAGCTGGGTCACAGGGTAGACAGGAAGTAGGTTTGTTACAAGTTCTTTTTCAGAAAAGAAAAATGTGCCGAGAACCTTTGAGGTTGTAACTACACAGAATACTTTTTTCTTTAGCGACTATTGCTTTCTTTTAATGTAAATGATGGGATGAGGAATTTCCAAAACTTAAGATAGATTAGTGGTTAATTAAATTAAACTGGTTAATTTGATTTAAGGGGTCTAAGGACTCTTAAATTGCAAATTTTTCAATTTTTTGAAAAAAATATATGTTAAAGCCTCAACATTTCTGAGCATTTTGATACCAAAATGTTGTCGATACTGTAAAAAATTCCAAAGTTATTGAGAAATAACTAGAGAAATTTAAACAAAATCCTTATCTCTTTCGTATCTTTAACTTCATTTTTCTCAAAACAACAAATTTTAGCTTGCGCGCAGAAATTCTCAGAAACAATTTATGAGATCGATTTGAAATTTCATACACGTGTTCAAAATATGGCTCGTCATTATTTATACTTCAATTTTCAAAAAAAAATTTAATACATTTTTAAATTTTAATTTTAATTAATTTTTTTCTTAAAATTTTAAATATTTCGTTGTAATTGTACTTAAAAAATATATTTTTTTCTCTACATTTTTTAAAAGTTTGCAAAATTTTGAAAGTGAACATTTTTATACCAAGTAAAGTTAATTTTGTAAATTTTGATCAATTTGTACTTCAGAATCTCTCGCGCTGTAAAATACTAATTTTCAAATTTTTAAAAAATTGTCCAATTTTTATTTCCTTATAAATTTAAAAAATTTTTCTCAAATTCTCCGGAAATTTGAGAACGAATGTAAATATATGTGATTATTGTGATAAAAATTTCAAATGATTGATTTGCTTTATTGCTAAGTTACATTGGTTTTAAGAAGGATATTTTTTTCGAGTGTACACATATATGTTAAGGGTCCTGAGACCCCTTAATATATCGGCAGCTCCTAACTTAAGAAATTAACCCAACTAATTTGTAGATTTGTTTGTTATATAGTAAATGCGATATTTAAAAATGCGGTATTACAGAGAGCTTATAAAGTGAGAAACAGCGTGTACAAAACATGGAAAGCATTAAACTATGACTGGTGTTTGCTTCAACATGATTCAACAATGGAGTGAGTGACCAAGTGGTCAGTAGGGGGTAGATTAACAACTCTCTTGAGAAATGGACTCTCGCATTTTCTATACTTATTTCGAGAAACGATTGAAGAAGCGCATACAAATGATGAATGATGAAGTGCCAAATGTACTCAGTAGATGAAAGATCAGAGGAAACTTGTGATTTGTAAAAGGTTAATTTGTGATTTGTCATTTTTAACACCCTTTTATAAGCTTCACTTGTATGTATTGGAATCTTTGAACTGAATTTTTACCCACTTTAAAAGGCCAGATTAATTCCAAATTTTGCTCACGTGTCCAGGATCGATGACAATACAATAGATTAATAATTTTGTTCTATTATCCTGATCAGAATTATCAGGATTAACGATTTCCCATTTTGAGATCCCACCCGCATCTGGTGACTCATTTCAGATCCCATTTCCTGATTTGGCGACTAAAATATTAAGTTACAACTTAGTTCGATTAACTATAAAAGGGTGTTTTTTAGTTTCTTTTAAACTATAATTTCTCCTTCATTTCTTCGTGATAATGTGTTTACTCTTTGGTTACATACTTAATGGTATAACCATTTATAATTAAATTTGTACTTCACGTCGTCTTCAAAAGACATTTAATTTTTTTATTACACACACATATACATACAAGCATACAAGGAAACATATACATACGTTACATATATATGTGTGTATTGGTCGTTTTCCTTTGATTTCTGCACACCGTTTTCGTTCCTTTGTGTTATAATTTGTAAAATAAATATTGACAGAGCTATGCATGAATAGGATAATCCGCTTGACTAAAAATACTTTTTTTTCCGAACGCAGTCTTCCACACCTTCACCTTTTATTACTTCTAGCTGATTTCAGAAGACAAATTAGTAACGCTAGATATTTTTTTCACTCTGACTTATACCAGTATTGATTCTGATTTTCCCAAATAAAAATGGTAAAAATAGCAAGCTGCCTACCAGTATTTTTTCAATGTATACTACTGAAGGAGTCAATGCGTGAAAACTAAGAAAGATGTGTTTATTTTTTGTTCAAAGAGAGATCGTTAGACTGGATCGCTTATTGAATCTTCTCGCATAACTTTTCCTCAGTTAGGTCACGTTCAAGAAAAGAAATTTCATATGACACATTGCATCAGCCTCTCAGACTTTCTTTTTTGATACAACGTAAGCAATTTTTGTTTGGAAAAATAGACCTTTTTTTGTTATTAGTGTTGCAGCAATGAAAGTATCATGAAGTAAAATATGATTTTGCTTAATAAAATGAATAAATAATAAGAAATTCTGAGGTCAATTTATTCTAATAACTGGAGAGGAATGTTTGTACCTAATTATGAGCAGTATGAAAATTCATGGATTTCATAACAAAAACAAGCTAGTTTTTGTAAGTTACAATAACAAATTTTATAACAAGCTAATAAGATGGCACACACATATAAATAAATTCCTAAAAAAAAATTCAAATTTTGGCAAAATTTTCAATTTTTGGGTTGTTGGATATCTTAAGGTAATCAAAATCCTGGACGTTGCAGTAATAGAAATACTTAAGACGAACAAAGTTTAAAATTGCCGTTAAACATTTTTCAACAACATTATTGACTGAAGTGATCTATGTATAGGGTGAATGAGTGAAAGTGATATTTATGTCGCACTATAAAGCTGCACAAGCTTTACTGGCGACGGAACTCGTAATTATGAACCATGTTCAAATGAAAATTACGACACTTCAGCTAGCATCTCAGTCTCCTAACATCCACACCACAAAAACGGGAAGACTTTTGAACCTCGGTATTTTTAACGTGCGTTTTCCCCCTCTTCACAGCGAGTCTTCAGCCGTACTAGGTACGAATTCACGACATGCAAGCCAAGAGTTCATGACCTTGACTAATAGGCTACCGCGAGCTTATCTTTGTGTGGGAAAATTAACTAATGAGAGAAAGAATGTGAATTCCTACGGGAAATATTTTACCAAATCCGGAAATTGTCTTCCTCATAGTCTCAATTTGGTGAATCCAGTTTCACCTGAGTGCTATCCCGTTCTTCTACACTCATGTCCATAAATTAAGGATAATGAAGTTCAGGCAAAGAAAGAGAAAGAAGCAAAGCAAATTTGACTTATTTGTAAAGTCTATTTATTAAACAAAAGGTAAAGTGCAAAAAAGATGCTATATGTTTGACATAATTAATAAAAATTGCGATTTTTACTCCCTGGAGCAAATTTTAAAAAAAGAACCTATTTACAAAAAACAGTATAACATGGTTAGTATGATGGTTAATACGGAGTATGTCTCCCGGACGATGCAATACAGGCCTTACAACGCCTACGCATGCTGAGTATCAAATTATCAATCTGATCTTGGGGAATATTACACCACTCATCAAGCAATGCCGTCCGAAGTTCCGGTAGACAGGTGGGAGCGGGTTGACGGGCTACAATTCGTTGACCAAGAATATCCCACACATGCTCTATTGGATTCAAGTCCGGTGAGTATGCTGGCCAATCCATACGTGTGATATCCTCCGATTGAAAGCATTCGTCTACAATATTTGCATGGTGCGGACGGGCGTTGTCATCCATAAACAGAAATTCAGTACCCATGGCGCCCCGAAACAAACGTACAGGTTTTCCAGAATGACATCCCGATAGATGTGGCCTGTCATCGTTACACTCTGAACATGCAGGTCAGTTCTGGAACCAAGAATTATTCCTCCCCAAACGAGCCATCCTGCACCACGTACGGTGTCGTTTAATGGTGTTCTCTTGGTGGTAACGGGTATCTGGCGCTCTCCATATGGAAGTCCGGCGAGAATCAGACTGCAAACTAAACCTGGACTCATCGGAAAGCATCACACAAGACCACTGTTGCGGTGTCCACAATGCATGCTCTCTACTCCAGGATAATCGCAGGCGACAGTGAGTTGCGGTAAGGGGAACACATCTGACAGGCCTACGAGTATATAGACCAATGTGCCCTAAGCGTCTGTACACGGTCTGCCTTGAAACTGTCGTACCGGTAGCTGAAGAGAGCTGACGAGACAGGTCTGATGCTGTGCTCCGTCTGTTTCTTTTGGCAGTAACTGCCAAATACCGGTCCTCATTCGGCGTTGTAACTCGGGGGCGACCTGTGATGCAACATCTACTCACATTACCATCATCTTGGAATCGTTGCTAAATCCTGGAGATGACGCTCTGGGCGATTCCAAGTTCCTCGGATTTTTCCAGCTGGGTACGTTCACATTTCAGTCGTCCGATAATTACCACGTAAAAAATCATCCAAATGCTTCCTTTGTGCCCAACTATGCGGTTATTGCACTGAAAGGCTTTTAAAGCTCTTGTGAACAATTTTACTTCTTTGCCACCATTCCTTATATACCCCTCTCTTACACTCTCATCATTGTGACGTACTATCCGCGCCATCTGGTGTCTCCTGTAATTTGCATATTCTTCTTCAAGATGTGTGTGATAATTCTACAGGTGAAATTTTTATTTTAGAGTTCAATTTCTGTGTGATTCTGAATTATCCTTAATTTATGGACATGAGTGTAATTCAGGCATGGGCATTTAGTTGATCGCGTTCGAGCGATAGGCCATCAATACATTATGGATTGAACTCCTTTACTAAGACTCAAAAATTGCATACTAAAAGAAACATTTATGCAATACCGAATCCAGCTAGACTGGAGATCAGGCTTTTCATAATCAAGGTGACTGTGTTTACTGAATGAAATTATTCGATAAATATACAGATAACACATATACGACGTTCATTGGAAGTGCACTATGGCGCTTAACACCTTCACTGCCGCTGCAGCCTTATGATTGAATCTTTCTCCCACATGCCGACTAAAGAGGAGAATAAATGTTGATGATCAGCTCTTCCCGCGATAGCATGGGATAAGCTTTTCAGATATCACTCCACACTCCGTGTTTACATGGGATTGGGTTCCTGCGTTCGTGAGGTCGTGGAAGTCGGCAGTGAATAAATTTAGTACATACTCTGGTTTTAGATTCATCGGCTCAAGTATGCTCTCTGTTGGATGCTTTGAATACGCCCACGCTGAACGCAGTCGCTTATAGTTATTCAGGCATTCAACAATTTATTGTTAAGTTGATTAAGTAGTTTGTAGTAAAAATAGTAATCTGTCATATTTTTAAAGAGGGGTATAATGTCGAAAAGATGTGTTAAGAAACGAAAACATACAATTTTAATAGAGAATGGTCACACTTACACCACTGGGTGGACTGCAATACCTTAAAAATATTAAATGTTGCCCGTAAACTTGGAAAGTCCTTCCAACCCTGTTTTAAATTGATCATAAGTGAAATAAAAATCTTCGTAAGCAATTAACGTAATTAGATTTAATTTTTTCCAATTAAAATTATATTTATAATAACTTGCGTGGTATTTTTTTTGTTGAAAATCCAAACAAATATTGCTTGTTTTATAAATTCTGAAACAAAACTGATTTCATACTAAAATTAACATATTTATATTTATGTATTGCCGCAAAAGTTGGTAATCAGATTATTACAAATTACCATTCAGTCCATTTTTACATTACTCGTTTCTTGTATTCCGGAACATTTTAACTCTGCAGTAAATTTATCTCAAATTTTGTGAATTTACTTTGTAATTATTAAATGCGTAGCATTCATTAAACGTATAAAATACGAATTCATTTTAAATCGCCTTTGAAGCTTTGGAAAATTTCCAGTAAAAATGTGTTCATAGAAATACAAATACCTATTTCATAATTTTTTGTAAATGAATTCATACATTTTCGACTTAAAAAGATAGATTAAAGTAATAAACGCTTTCATATAATGCAATTAATTTCTTAAGAAATACGAAAAATATAAGATAGATAAGTTGCAACAGAACGAGAAGTTTAATATGAAACATTCAAAAATAAATCAGCGAAACAGAATACAAAGATATTTAAATTAGTATTCTCTTATAAAATATTAAGATAAAATTTTTTTTTTTGAGTTTAAAAACGCATATATTGAATTTAAACCAGATATCCCATTTCATTTCAGTATTGCGCTTTGCATGTTTTCGTACTTTGGGAAACGTACATTCACTCGATGAAGAAAAAAAGAATCAGAAGAAAGTAATAATTCGTATGTGAAATAGTTAAACATTAAAATATACTTTCCGATGTTATTTACTAATAGTACATGAGCGATTCATAAAGAAGTATACAATTTTCGAATGCTGTTAAACAGTAATAATCAAAGACATGCAACACCTCAGTGAACCGTGAGGTAGATGTATTGTTAAATCTTGTGTCTTGCCCCTCATAGAATAGTAATAGGGCACAACGTACTAGTTTCCCCTAAAAAGCGTTTCTCAAACTGTGAAGCGTGCCCCCCTAAGGGGGCATGATGACTCTGGGAAAAGGGCACAAGCATATTAAAAAGTCGAAAACAAGATTATTTTTTTTAAAAATATTATTTTTACTGAAAGTAAACAAGCAAAATACATTCTGACATAATAAGAAATAAATATACATTTGCACTGCGAACAATGTATTTTATAATTAATTTACAAATCTAAGTTTAGAACAAATTTAATAATTGTCATAGACCCCACGGGCTTGTCATACATAAAATTATATACAAAAACTAACACTTATCTTGATAATTTGGGCGGTTTATAATTAGTCCCTTAATGACCTATTAAAATAAACTTGATTCATTATCCATAGCCACCGTTTTCTACGTAGGCGTGCATACGCAATGTATTGAGAAGGGGGGAGGGGGAAGAGAAAAGAAATTAAAAAAGTAGATCCTATTAAATAAGCAAATTCTTCACAAATGCTGTTAAGGTCTTTTTGTTGGGTTCCAAAGCCTTCGGAAAAATTTTATGAATAGCAGTGCACAGAAAAGATCGTACGCTTACAACATACTTTCTGGGCAATTAACGCTTTGGCTGAGGGATACGCTTATACACGCCGGTGGCACTTAAAAGGTTCAAGTAGTATTGTAGCGCTTTAGCGTCAAAGTATAGTATTATTGAATCCATTACATTATTATTGTAAGGAAGGGGGTGGGGAGCATGATGAAAATTATGATGGAATATTGGGTCGCAAATATTAAGAGTTTGAGAAGCACTGCCTTAACATAAATGTATTCTGTTTAGTGTCAAGAAGGAAATAGTTCAACCTCTGCTTTTTCATCAAGCAAACTATCACAGGAGTCACTTTTTTGGATATGGTTGATGCTTCATTTGCCAAACTACACTGATAGCTCCATTTCAGCCATCCTTTAATTGGATGGTGCATCGTCATACTGGTCGGCCAACGAGCGAGATTATCTCGATGAGCATCTCTCTCACCGATGAATTGCATGAACCGTTAGCTGTAAAATGGTGCTCACCCATTGGGCACCCAGAAATCGTGACATAACACCTTGAGATTTCTTCCTGGCGGGGGGGGGGAGTTACGTAAATGGCAAGGTATGGCAAGTACGTAATGGCAAAGCCCCTTTCTGCAAACTTAGCTAAAGCACAGCGTATCAAGACGGAATCAATGGGCTGTATTCAGATACATTAATCACGTTTGGGCGGAAATGGATTACCTCATCGATGTGTGATTAAGGATTCCCAAATAAAAGATTTGTGAATGTCTCAAATAAAACTAAAAATAATCTCTTACAATTCAGTTACTGATAACATTTGATATGTTAAATTGCTTATGCCGTTAACAAGGCGATGCGCTCTGTTGCAGCCGGGTCCTATCTTCACATTGAAAAATTATTCGCCAATTATTTTGGTTCGGAAAACGAACATCCAATATTTTTTCTTTTATTCCACTCGCACCTTCGTTGACGGTCATAAACTGAAACACAGCGCTATTCTGCTTAAAATGTTATACGACAGTAAAATATTATACACAATTAAAATATTATACGTCATTTCTGATGTATTTGACGCTGAAATCTTTACCACCATCTTGTTTTTGACGTAGAGAGCCGAAGAATCATATGGGTAGAATTCCATGCAATTCTTTCAGCTCAAAGGGAAAAAGTTTTTCAAAGCCGTTACTATGGGAACTGGGCAAAAATCGCACCAAAGAAATGCTTGAAAGAAAAATTGCTCCAAATACTTGCACGTATGATAAGAATTTAAGGTTTCAAACACTGTGAATGTCTAGAACAAATCTTAAAACAAACCCATACCATTCTGTAAAATGTAACATATAATATACTATACGTTTCTTGATTATGGTGCATTAAAACTTTGTACTTATTTATGAATCATCCTGTATCGCTCCTAATGTGCTCTATAACCACAAATGAAAAATGCAAAGATGTAATATGTTAGAATTGAATACATTTATACTAGAATAATGCCACTTACATGTTACTTATTCTTCTATTTTACATTATTCGTATGTGTTTATTTATTTCTGAAGCAATATTTCGATTAAATATATTTCGTAAAAAATCTTTCAAGATAAATCTGCTGATCAGGAGTCATTTAATTGTATTTAATATTACTTAGAATTTTATAAATACTCACCCTGCCATAAAACTGTATTATTATTTTATTATTTTTTTTTTTGAAATTTTAAAATCTACTTAAGTCGGATATAGGTAGGCTCAAACTCGAAAATAGGATTTCGGTATACGTTTTGTACTGGAGTCTGATTTTAACATGCACAGAAAGGCAGATAAACTTCAGGCATTTATATTTACTAAACCACTATTTCTTTATCATTAAAATTATACAATAACTTTCAATTTGTATTTGTATTTTTGTTCAGAAGTTTCGAGCTCTTAGCATAAAAAAAAGAGGATGGA
>BMAO01029988.1:0-17549 GCA_019973975.1 Trichonephila clavata | reverse complement strand
TGACATCTCATATAGTTCATTAGTCAGTGCTTTTTAAAAGAGATTTTAAAAAATATACTTAAAAATGCAAACAACAGAAAAATTATGTTTTATGAAAATAAATGCTATTCTATAAAGAACATGCTTTCATTACATTTGATACTCTCTATTTTATTCATACTATTTCTTATAACCTTTTACTTTGAACCACCATGGTCAAGTGGATTATAGACGAAATTTATCCACTCTCGAAACTTCTACATTGTGTTACGCATCAGGAATCAGATTTAATGTGGGGTTTTCAGTTTTACCTGGACTTTGAACCTGCAACTAGACGGAATAACTACTAGGCGCAAGTTCACAATTATGTTAACGTAAAGAAAATTAAGAAATACTTTTTTGGTAAGCCTTGCAGTACAACAGTGTAATAGATAGCATGCATATGTAGGAACTTTTCACATTTTACTACAAAGTATGTCACACACAGACACTGCACTCCAATTCCTTCGTCATTTTCCTTGACATAATAGAAAATGACAAAAATATAAGTGTTTAATAAAATGGAAAGTTCTTACAATAGTATAATACCTCATGAAATATAAAAGAAGAACATCACGAGAATCTTAGAATAAAATAGCAACAATGGATCAAGTTGTGCAATTTTTTGAAAAATTTTCTATAAGTATAAGGCAACTTTATTCAAAATGCCTAACAATTATTAGATATTTAGAATGATCTCCAAGCTATTATAAAATATAATATAGAATATGCGGTATATGTTGCATATGAAAATGTTAAACTCTTTATGTAACACGTTGAATGTAGAATACTGGAAGATCGAGTAAGTATTATTTTTTACCGGGTTTTATAGATTTCCAATTTATTATATGGAAGATGGCTGTTTGGACGAGAATATCAAACTCACTAACAATTTATGAGAAAATTTGCTTATTTCAAAACTTTAAGGAGATACATTTTAATTTGACACGGCATATGAATTGGCATTATCAAAAAAATTCATCGTTGTTTCAAGGCATTGAAACAACAATCAACACCCAAATCACTCAGGTTGGCGTGATGTAAGAATTGAAAAGCAGAGCACCAGCTCAGGTGTCTTCGAAACAAGATTGTGATTTAAAACTATGAGATCGGTGGCTAATATTGCAGCTGGCTTCAGTAGCTAAAAAGTGAATGAAAGTTAAAAAAAGTGAATTAAAAATTCAGAAATTTTAGATATACTTTCTCGTATTTGTCCGATCTATGCTCATTCGTAAAGAAATATTATCTTCCTCTTATACAGCTATTATCAAAGTTTATTTCCTTCAGAAATGGGAGAGTGTTCTTCAAATGTTCTTTAAGACTAATTTTGGATAGAAAATTCTAAGATATAATGATGACATATTTAATTTTAGAATAATTATTTCTGCCATACTTAAATATCAAGTAAAGCAAATACTGCAATAATAATAAAGATACGCGAGTTCGTTAGACAGCATGTTCCTGGTAGAATGCTGATTATCTCCATCGCATAACTTGATAAATGACTTAATGGAGTACTAATTACGAAATACCTGTCAAATTTCCTAGTTCACTTGAGAGAGAAAGCATAATTAGCATCTTAGTTACCGAATAATAGTTCCCACTAGAAATGGAAAAGCTTGCAACAACATATCTCGTAAAGAAAATCTCAATATAGTAAAATACACAGACAACTCGTTTCCTATGTTTTAACAAAATGGAATAATTCCTTTCGTTTCCAAGAAACGTTATGCAAGTAAATTACGAATATTTTAATAGTAAGTAAGCGTGATTAATCTGAAAATGTCCTCGTATAAAAGTATTTCAGAGCTTGATTGTAGTTTTTAAAAATTCATTTCGGATAATTTATGAGTTTGCCGAATAAGTTATCTGCTTTAAAATCTTACAGCAGACTCAACTGTATATATAGAAATTCCAGTTGGTATGTTACACGGAAACAAACTGAAATTCCATGAGCTCTTTATTCACGATCAAATAAGTATTTAAAAAAATGATGATTTCATATGATTAAATTAATCTTAATATTAAGCCATTGATTTAAATTATTAACTGTCTAATTCCATATTAATAAATTGTGTAAAAACATATTAATAACAGTTTGTTCCAATATTAAAAATTATAAATCCAAGTTCTTCCATTCTCTAATTTCATATTTTAAGGGAGTCCGCACATAAATTTTCGAAGATTTATGAATTTTTACTTTTTTATATTTTTAAAAGTTCAAATATCCCTGTTTAAAATGATATATGATATGAGAAATACCATAATTAGCAGTATTTTATTTTTTTTCAATGAAGCTATCCTTGACGCGCATCAGATGAGCGCCTAGGAGCACCTGTGTTTCCCTCTGTATAAGTTTCTGAAGAGCGCGAATCCATATGATGTTCAAGAGGGGGTGGAATTAGAGCGTATTGGGCTTATCCAAAAGTGTATGGGTACACGCTTTTGGTTTTTAAAAGTGAAAAGAGAAAAAATTATGGAAAAAGCTTAAGAAGTTGTAACCGATTCACCAATTTTTAAAAATCAAAAACTCAAAGGTATTATGGTGTGCTATTAGAAATAATATCAATGATCTACACAGCATGAAAACTGCTAATTGGACTGTTTCTTTTCATCTTCTGTTTTCAAACGATAGCCCTCAACATGGACTGTGTCCTCCGATTATAATGTCGGAGGCAAGTTTCAAAAGGCAGAAGGTGAATGTAACGAAATGCTTTACGATCATAAACACATACACCACAATGAATTGAATAAAGCCAATTTTTAGAGCTTTAAGTGATCCTATGTTATTAAAAAATGTTTCGATGGGAAGACCCAGAACCCAAATGAGTCAGTTAATTACACCAAATGGTCACCATCAGAGATTCCAAGATGTACATTTGTGGAATTAAAAACTCTAAAATTAGGGGTAAATATGTCTATTGTACAGTTCAATATGAGTCATGCAGCAAAACTAATGATATAAAAAATTGTGATATTGAACCTAGTTATAACTGTGTGTCATGCTTCAAAACTAGACACACGTATGATTCGTAGCCGAACGAAAGGATCTTAGATCCCCCAAAAGGCAAAATTGAAAAAAATGAAAAAAAAATTAAAAGGTCTTTTGTATGAGTATAGAGTAAAACAAATGCTAAATACTTCTAGAAAGTACTAAAAAAAGAAAATGTTAAAAAAATTAAAAATTTTACTTTAAAGCTGTTTTTTTTCAAAATGTAATATTTTTCAATTTATGTACCTTTTCTCAAACCCTCAATGATCCTCAAATTTTCAGTGAGCAGCCTTTTAACATGTTTACACATTTTAATGGAGGTAATTAGATATATATAGCAAACTGTTTCAGATATGACTTTTTTAACTAAATTTTAGGCAAAAAAAATTGGACAATTTTTAAAAAAATTCATAATTAATTATTTTTTACAAAAAGACAAAAACCTTCTTTAAAGTATTATTGATAGTACACGTAATCTACTGTAAAATTTTATTCATGAGAAGTATGTAGTCTCTGAGAAAAAGGTACATAAACTTACGCAATTTAGCATGGGCTAAAAATGGACTTGCGGGATCCCCTTAAAATAAAATAAAACAAATTTAAATCTAATGATTTGAATATTTTACATTTATGCACAATACATATTCTTATAAGCTATAACTTATACACACTATCATTTATGCTTATAGTGCAAAAGGTTTTAATAAAGGTTAAAAAAAGCAAATATGCAAAATATTTACATATTTACTTATACTCAGTAGAACATTCATAACTAATTAAAGATTACATATGCATATTGTGGATAATTGACAAATACATTATCTGCACAATTCCCGCCATTTTCTCTCTTTGTATTGAAATGGAAAGAGAAAGGAAAAACTATACAAACACTTTGCAGCAAACTGTTCTGTGAAAGGATAAAACTGCACATATTCGAAAAGGGTGGCTTTCCTAGCCAATATCGGTAGGAAAATAACATTTCCCTTTTGATCCTCGGCACGTGAGAGAAAGGGGGGAAAAGAAAGCATTTATCTCACACATTAATACCAATTAATTTGACGCATTTAGAATGTTTCTGAAGAAACAATGATTTTGTTAGAATGTAAGCAAACATTTCCTGCCCGTCTACATATTGAATCTCAGTTTCTTTTTTTGTACGAGTTCCATGCATTAAGTGGCTTCTAATGTCAATATATATATATATAGTTTGTAAAAGGCACGCCGATTTACTAATTTTCAATGTACTTTAATTTTGATAATATATGACATTAGGGTGTTATGAAAATAACTTTGATTCCTTTAGTAATCGATATGAATAAATAGCCTTTTTATTTAATAATAGCAGAATCTTCTGCAATGTATCCATTCCATTTAAGGAATTCCTTTCTTTTACACCTACGGATACATGTAAGTAAGTTTAAAACAAAGTATAGCAAAGAAATCCCCTCTTATACATTTACGTAATAAAAGCAAATCCTCGCTTCAACTCAATAGACTTGTCGAGAAATTGTTTTTCGAGACCAGTTTCAGATTTTAGTGCCCAGGTAAAAAAAAGGGTGATATTATGATTACAAGGAACAAAATAATCTTCCTATCTCTGAAAAAAATTATTTAATTTAAAAAAGAAAATTAATTAATAATATGAAAACATTATTCTCCTTTTCCAAATGAAAAATTTTGAAAAGTTTGTTTCAGTTCAAATAAGTATTTGTAGTGCGAGGTGCATATCCGGAAAAAAAGTACCGTTTCGTTCTACCATAACCCCAGTGGTAGCATTGGGCTTCAACCCTTGTGCACACACATCTATGGTTTATTGTCTTCATTAACGCTATTATACATTAACGCTAACATTTCGTTGTTTGTAAGTGTTTTAAACAGAGTTCCCCAATTTTAAGACAATTGCCTATACTTCTGACTGTAAAATGTATATATATATATAATCTGTTTATGGAACGCAAGGTATGTTAAGCTAATTGAAACTCATCGTCCCATAGTAGAAGTTAATGGTGAAAATGTAATGGGTGTGGGAATAGTCAGAAAGTGGATTCGGCAATACAATGGCTAGAGTCTCAGTGTACATGAAAAAATAACGGAGTGGGTGGCCCTTTGTTGTCAATGATTGTTAGACAGAAAAAGTAAAAGAGAAAATTCAACAAAACAGAGGTCCACCTTAAGATTTTTTTGCGATGAGTTTCTCCAAAAACCTTTTAGCAATGACTCTCTTCATTGACGGCAACTTGCTTTGGAGATAATATAGGCCAGTTGATTTTCCTATATAACAAATGCCTGAAAAATGATAACAACGACGTAAAAAATTAGTTTCCGACATGATCTTTCATGTCAAGATGAATATTGTTTAGAAAAAAGGGCTTTTTTTCCTTCTCTTCTGTGAGGTTTTCCGAAACGAACATGCCTTATAATTTTATTTTTTTTCCCAAAAAACAAATGTATTTTATAATAAATAAAGGAAATACTTTGATATTGAATGTAGTGATATTAGACTTCCCTTACATTTCAGAAGATAGTCCATATTATAATAAATTCCGTAATCTTAGGTAATTGTTTTCTTTTACTAGTCAGTAAAACTCCTAATGCAACTTATACGTAAAATTTTACAATTTATCAACAAAACATTAAATATATGCATAGTTGTATTTCAAAATAAAATCAAGCAGATTACCCATTTATTGAAATTTAATTTAATGAGATTAATTTGTGACGGGTGCTTACGTGTTTCACTAACCTTCTCTCAATTCTTTTAAGATTGTATTTATTTTAACCAATCCCCGCTGAGAGCTAAAAGTGTGACTTATGCAAACAAGATAGTTTCGGGTTTAGCGAGTTCGAAAAAGATATAAAAGGGAGAAATGGAATGAAGAGAGGAGGATGACTACGTGGTTTGATAGAGGAGTTAACTAAGAGGTTGATTAAGAAGGTGATTCTGAGAGATTAGTTTAACTAGTGAAGTTTGTTCGCCGTAGGAAGATTTTTGAAAACGGTTCATTAATTCGGTTCGGACGGAACTGAAGATATCAAGGATTGAAGCCGCTCTTTAGATCCTTCAAGTATTAAATAATCCTGCCTTAAAAAGATATCAGGTCTGTTATTTTCATAAATTAGTTATAAATGCGTAGTTTGATTGTATGCGTTATTCACCGTAGTTTCAGTTAGGGTTCCGTCGTTCATAATTGAATTCTTATCTCACTCCACTGTAATTTGTTGTTCTTAAGGTTTGATTAATATTTGTGTATTTATCTATTAAGAAAGATTAATAAATGATATTGATTTATTAATTTAGTAGTCGTTAATCATGAATCCAACATACCCTAATTTAGATAATGTGCAAAGGGGAGTTAATAGTCATAGGGGTAGTGAGAGACTACGACAAATTGTAATAGTGTAAATGCTAATTTAATGTTAAGTGATATATTAACTATGGATACTTCATTCAATATGCTATTATAACCAATAGTTGCATATTACATACATCTTCATTTAATCTGCTTCTAAAATCCAAGAGATTTGGGAGGATTTGATCCTTAATAGTACGAATCATTATAATATCAGTATATTGCTGAGGTGTAAGTAAATGGTTAGTGTAATTCCCAATCGCATGATCAGCACTCATATTACATAATAATCCTCGCATTGCATGCTTTGGTAGATAGAGTTTATGAGAATAATATGAGTAAATTTAGAACCTTACTTCAAAAGGATTTCCAGCCTATATCAAAATATTTTATGCCAATTTTATTAGAACATGCAGAGTAAATTAGTGTTTTCAAATTAAATAAATAAAAAAACGAATACATTTTTTAAATGGCGTAAATATGATTCTATTACATTTGATTTATGCTTACAAAATCAGAATACAAAAATGATTGTACAGACGGAAATAGAAATTTTTTTTTCATTAAACAAAACTCTTATATAGGGATACATTATGCATATTATTTCATCTGAAGTAAATCTCTCCTTGCGGGAAAATTGAGTTTCACACGCAAGGCTCGCTTCCCAGCTTAGATCTTAAAAGTAAAACTAAGGTTATAACAGAAAATTTAACCCAGATTACCATATTAGTGACTTTATTGCCCTTGGCAAAAATTTGCCAGAAAATACAGTATCGACAAGAAATCACCAAGAATCTTCTAGGACAGTGGTTCTCAAGCCTTCAATATTGGAGATCCAATTTTCTATTATAATTTTCATCACTCCCTCCTCTTACAATAACATTGTATTGAAAGCAATAATAATGTGCTTTGTTGCCAAAGCTGTAATGACTTCAAATTATAAACCATACAAATTATCAAGATAAATATTAGATTTTCTATATGATAAACCTATAGAAGGCACTAGTGATTATTGTACTTGTTTTTAGTGTATCGATAAATATATTATCAAAATATTGTGTTGTACCAATACATTCATAAGTACATTATATTAGTGTAAATGTGTACTTAAATATGTTATGTCAGAATATATTTTGCTTTGCTTCCTTTAAATTAATTGATAATTATTTTAAATATTTTATTTTCAACTTTTCATTGTGCTCGTGTCCCAGACGTATGGTTATTACACTAGCCTAGGTGGAGTGAGCCCCACAAATTAAGAAACGCTGCTCTAGGACCAGTCCTTCTAGAAATCACCATGATGCTACACATAGAGCATTTGAAACAAAGATCGGTGGATTTCAGATGAGAGTTATGTTGAGATCAGAAACTCTTTATGCATTGACAGTAATAAGAGAAGGAAACTTTACATGTCTGAGTTCTTCTTAGGGAAACAATTCTAGGAAGCCATTTCAGTAACGTTGCAAAGCTTGTATATAACAAGAGTGTTTTGTAGTGTTGAGAATAACTATTATAATATTCCATTGTGTATATGTGTCGATTTGTCTTCGCGCACTCTTCCTTTTCCTTTTATAAATATGTTTTTATTTAAATAATCAGAGTGTTCGGATACTTTCTCCATAATCAAATTCACAGCAATATGAATCTCCAAATTTCAGTAATATTTTGCATTTTTTGCAGCGATGCAATATATTTATTATTGGTTATGAGTAAGTGAAATAGAGTGAATGTTAACATTACACTGTCCAGCCATTAGAGGGCTTTGGGGAAAGTACTTCGTGATTTTGAACCATGGTCAAGTGATAAAGATGGCAGTTGTGCTATAACTCCCTTCTCCTAACTACCACACCAATGGTAGGACTTTGAGCTTTTGACAGATTTAACGGGCATCGCTTCTCTACACAGCGGTTCTTCAGTGGTACAAGACTCTAACAGATGAAGTGAAGACCACGAGTTCGTAACATTTACCACAAATCTGTTCTTGGAAATGTTAGCACTAAAACTAGAAAGAAGAGTGCATAACTGTTTGCAGCTTTGGATATTTCAAACTGTATGTACATACAAATAACTGTATTTATAGTTATTTTTATATATACATACAATTGTTTTAAAATGTATTAAAGAAAAAAGGGAGAGTTTAAAGAAGCAGTCATTTTGTGTGTGCATGATTTATTGAAATTTTATAAATTGTTGGTTGGAGTTATTGGAAACGAGAGGGAATGTAATGGATATTCATTTTCTAATTTTTCATTCATGAAGTCATAGCTTCCCAGAAAAATATAATGTATCTATTAAATTCCAAAATTGTTCGTTATACTAAGCGGAAAAGTAAACTATTTAAAATTCCTCTCAATGCTATCTAAATACATGGTAGATGTAATTGTTTATTTAAATATATATTATAACATTTTACAGTATAGATGTGATCACTTTTACACAACAGTGCATCAGGTATGGTATTAATTTTAATTAAGAACGGTTAGACAGCAGTTGAGAATTCATTACAATAACATCCTAATGCTTAGATAAACTTCGCATAAAATACTTTATTTTACGATAAATTAATGGAAGGAAAGGCGATAATGTCAATGAAATTAATGACATTCGTTTAATAAGCTTCTTTAAGAGAAATTCCACAAGTATCAACAAAGAACATGTCGATAAATTGGAAGCGATGCACGCGTTTGAAATATAGGGAGCTCAAAATGCGCATCATTCAAATAAACAGACAAACAGAAATTACCTCAGGAAAGAAGATTAATTGGATTCATTAATACAAATATTTAGTATATGTTCTTGTTTAATGTGTAAAATGATACAACGATGCCCTTTAAATGAGAATCACAGAAAAGTCATTAGTCAAGAGAAGTAAGTGTAAGGGATCATCGTAAATCATTTACCTGTCAAAAATGGAATTTGTAAAAGTGAAGAATATTTATTGTAATAAGCAAAGCATGATCTATACATGTGTTGATCATTTTCTTAATTCGTGTTGAATGTGTGCCTTTAATTTAAGCTTGCAACATATTTCCTAAATAATTAATCATATTAGATATTTATGTGGCTAGACAGCTAAGAAAAATAAATAACGGAGAAGTTAAGCTGGAAAAGTTTATTTTTGCATTATCCAGATAATATGACGTTTTATTAACAAGTATATATAAAAGTACTTATATAGAGAAGCATATTTCATAAAAGTTTGTATACTACGCCTCGATTTGACTTTATACATTTTAAATCTTCATTCTATTATATCGCTACCAAATTAGAGTAATTAATGCTTATAATAATGTAAATAATTTATATATGTATGTTTAATATATTAATGTTGCCTTCTGTGTGTTTATTTTATGATAAGGTTTATAATATTTGAAATCAACGCTTTTACTTACACGGCGATTCAATCGAAACTTGACAAAATGTTGGCGATAGCACCAAGTTGACATCACTTTTGGCAATTTGGTGATATAGATGCTTTTGGAATTAACAGGAGAAATATCTTAATATTATGATCTATAACAGGGATGACGAACCAATTGGTCACTGATAAAAACGATTTGCATTTGAGCTCAAAATACGAGTAATAAAGTTCTCTATGAAGGACAAACGCGAGTGATCGGTCATGGTGCGCGAAGCGGTGGGGATCAAACTCGTTTTGTTATGGTCTTACAATTTTAACATAAGTCTAATCTGCAACAACAGAAGTTACACTAATGTTAGTTTAATTTTAACTACACGCATTACTAAAACATTCACACCAATACAGTACAAAATGTATTTTTTCGCGTAAATACAGTTTTGATTTGTTAGTATTTAGTTTTATTATGTTACCATAATCACACTTGTCAAAATTATTTGACAGCCCATTTGTACCTCATTAAACATTGCTTCAGAAAAAATGGCACGTTGATCCATTAAGGTTCGCCACCCGTGATATATAACATAAGGGGATCTTTCGAGCAAGTGTTTATAGCCACGAAGTTTATAAATAGCAGTCACTCGCTAAAGCTGAAGCAGTATTACTTTGAATGCTGAAGATTCCACTAGAAATTAGTTGCTTGCACACTTGCACTGTTAAACACTGATGGTTGTGTTTGAGTGCTGTATAAAGGGCAGAAGCCTACAGGAATTTATAAAGAAAATTTTAGTGTTGCATCCTGTTTTTTAAGGATTGTTTTTCTACAACAAATTTTCATCACTTCTGAAGAAATATTTTGTTCTTTGAGACTGGTAGCGTAAAATCCTCCAACCGCGATCTACGTAAAAATTTATTGAGAAAGACAAGAGGACTGCATTATAAAGTACTATAAAAGTCCTTAGAACTTTAGCAAATCAATTTCAAAAACCTCGTTTTCACAACTCGGGAATATTTATTAAAAACCGTACATAATATTTATAATACTTTTTAATTTACTTTCACTTGAAATTCGATTAATAAATTTTTTAAAAAAACATAAGAAAAAAAACTCCGATAAAATCACATATACATTATATAAACTTTATAAGAGAAAGATTTAAAATTATTTAAGTTTTCATAATTAAATTTAAAAAATTTGAACGAGACTTCCCCCATAATGGATCATTGCTGTTGAATTTATAAAACACCAGCAAGTTGAAAATAATCCTGACGCATAGAAAATTAATTTATAATTTTAAAAGAACAAAAAAACTTTGCAGTTAAATCATTATATTACTTAGAGTTAAAAACATATTGGCAAACTAGGAAAACACACAAAGCAGTCGGAATTTTTAAATAACAATATGAAAAAGGTATACAATAAACCGAGTAAAGATTAATTATATTTATATTATTAATCGGAGATGATTTCGGCGTCAAATCTTAATCCATGCTAGGCATATTCACTAAATGTATCTTTTCTATGAAACAACATACCAGAAAAGTAAAATTGAGTTTCGTGTTATAGTCTTTCGGATCTAAAAATTAGTTTGAGCTGAAAACAAATTAAAAAACTTTATTCCCCATAAACTTAATAGCGTAGAAACTCTAATATTTTTTTTTATTAAACATGATGTGAACATTCAAAATAAACATTGTTTGAATAAAAATGGAAATTTTGATTAAAATATTATAATTAAACAAGTTTTTTTATTAAAAAAATTGAGAATATTTTTTTTAAAAAAGGTGCACTTTTGTCGCAGAGGAGGAAGCTATTTTTTATATACTAAGTAAGTACTTATCTTTGTTTTGAGCCATAGGTAGAATTCAAAGCATCGAGTGAAAAATTACAGAAATTTTGAATTTAAAATAAAATGCTTTTTTTAATTACAAGTAGCATGTAAAATAAAAATTTCAATAATAGTTAACTGATTTTCAGCATCTTGGTATGTAATACACATGTACAGAAATGTCGAGATGGGAGTTGAGATGCATCAGAGGTGCCACGCAAAGACGTCATCTGCGAAAATGACCTGAGAGTAACATTCACATGCCCGTTCGTTACGACTCAAGATTAAGGGAATATATGATGTGCAATGTTCTGTTCAGGATAAAGAACCCAGAGAAACCACATCAAGAAAATTTAAATTTCTGTAATTGTATCTTAAATATAATCTTACTACATGTGTAGCTTACGTGTGTACCTGATGGTTTTGTGTGAGTCCAGTTTGTGCCAAATTAATTCATTAAAAAAGGCTTTCAGCATTAAGTAAATTTTTATTATTATTTGTATAGACGTAGAGTTTTGTTGATTGAGATGATTACCGAAAAATGTTTTAATTTTCCTATGTTTATATTTTTTTTCAATACTTGAATCGATATATGAAAATACTTTTTTGTTTACCTTTTTGGGCTAAATTCCTGTTTTTTCCGCCCTCCACTTTAACACACCCTTGTTCATTTGCTTTTTTTAATTTAATCACTTAGGACCATTGAATACTTGGATGCTATATTTAAGTAAAAAATTATATCTATTATATATTTATTCAGTAACAATCAGTTATTTCAATGAGTAGATAATGCTATTGGTAATACAAAAATTTAGAGTTTCATTAACAAACACTATACTTTATATCAATAATTTAAATAAAATATTATGCTTTAATGTCGAATCTCACCAAAAAAGTGATTAAATCATCTTTAAACTTAAATATATGGTGATGGATCTGAGAGGTGCCACTCGGCTATGTTCGGAACTTCTTGCAAAGCGCCAAAGGAAGGGTAAAA
Source organism: Trichonephila clavata (assembly GCA_019973975.1). NCBI lineage: Eukaryota > Metazoa > Arthropoda > Arachnida > Araneae > Nephilidae > Trichonephila > Trichonephila clavata. The sequence goes on along the minus strand of BMAO01029988.1, from coordinate 5,005 downwards.
AATAAATTCAGTTGTTGAAAGAAAAACTTGAAATACAAAATTTTATAATGTTGGTTTAAAATATCCGAAAAGTGTGTAAAAATAGAAATTACTATATAATATTATGCATTCTATGAAAATAAGGAAAGTAATATTACGTACCATTGAATATGTATTTAACCGGACATATTAGAATCACTTTAACAAAAGTGCTTCAGAGATTGTGTAAAAGTATTAAAAGAAATTCAACCTGTTAATGTTATTGTAAGCAAATATAATTCCTTTGTATCTCACCTTTCTTAGCTTACAATTCCCTTCCTTAAATAAATCAGCCCATTTTTAAGAGAAAATACTCTTTACAATAGTTCCGTTTTGAGGTTATGGAATCAATAGAAATGACCGACATTTTGCCGTTTTATTCAAACTAAGCAGAAATAACCTCAAACGAAAATATGTAGGTAGAACGCTTTAGTTAATATCTGTCTTATGAAATAAATGTGTTCACAATTTACATATTCTACGATCTCTAAATTAATGTCTACTAACAACAGGTTTTTGATATCTGCTTTGTGTCCATTTTATGTTATTGTTTTTTAAAACATCTATTACACACCTATTACCCATATCACAAATTAAATTGACAACATAAAAACTAGAATAAATATATTTTCTTATGAAGCAACTCTTGTTCCATCATATTTAATGATCTCGAAAGAATACTTAACGTAGCTACCTGTCTATATAAATAAACCCCTAAATAAATTGATAGATTAATATCTTGAAATTGAATTGCCTATGTTATTCTCGCCAATTATTTACCTTCAATACAGTCATCAATAAACCTGAATGGAATCGTCAAGGCATTCCCATTCAGTAACGTTCACCAATTAGACAAACACGTGGCTTGGCGTGGCATAGGTTTAAGGATCTCCTAGTGATATTTTACAAAATGTGGCAATCATTCATTCTTGAACACTTCCTGGTTATGTGATAATCCTGATAAATTCCAAGCTAAATGATGAACCATCCCCATCCGTAAATGCCTTTCAACATTTTAGATTGTTAGTATCTGGTGCTTTCTTCACTGTGCATTAGCACATGATCTAATTCACTTTCCAGATCTCCATAAAGAGTACAAAAGACTATTATAGTCTGTCTAATGAGCCATCTTACCCTATGTCAACGGTCACTTTTGTAAAGCCGATTCAGAGTATCACACAAAGGATACTCTAGCACATGAACTCCTTAATTGTGTAGACTTTCCCTCACCGTTGTAGTAGATATTTTCGTCGCTATTACGGCGCATAGATTTGAAATAAATTCAGACACAGAATATTTTACCTTCTGTAGTTCGAAAGATCTAGAAACTAATATTATGTGGAATTGTAATTTATGGGCGACCTCAAAAGTTTTATTCATTGTAGTTTTTGGATTTATACTCATCATGAAATATTTAGACCAAACTATGAAAAACCTAATCTCATGAAGATGCATCAACTTGCACAATATCTTATATACATGGACAATAATATCTTAGTACCAACTAATGAAGATTAAGGGAATACGAAAGTACTACACAAATCAGAAAATGGAGAAATTCGTAATTTTGTTCTGCTTCTAGGTAAATATAATTTTGCAATTTCTGCTTAATTTTTTTCTATGAAACATGAAAAGCCTGACGTCTGATTTCTGGCAACTTGGTACCTCATTAAAATATCTCCTTTCTCAAATTATAGATGGCGATTCTTTAATTCTATTAAAAATACTTATAAGCATTTGATACTAGTAAGGTAAATCGGGGGAAGTTTGCCACTTTTAACGATTTTTCGTTTAGTACATTGAGAATTGACATGGCAAAAGACCATGAAAAAAAATGGCAGTTATAGAAACTGCCAATAGAAGTGGAAACTTAGAACTTTTAGTATCAAAATTTGAAATTTCATAATGTTTGAATTAAAATTATCAACTTCAATCTGATTTTCACATCTATTGACACTCCGAGCAACAATTATACGCATGTTTATATGGTTTTTTATCATTCAAATATATTACGGGCTGTACAAAATTTTGAAAAAATATAATATATTTCAATTGAAATAACAATTAATATATAATCATATTATTTATGGATATTATTTGTATTTACCTAAATTTAAATGTACTTACATTTTTAGCATTATTTTAATTGTTTGCCTCATTTTCATCATTAATTTCAGCAATATGCTTAGACATTTTTGTACTTCCAATTATTTAATTTTGTTTCTAAAAAGATACAATAGGCTTATGGTAACTAAAGTAAGAAAGGAAAATGATTGATTCAAATTTATCTAAGTATCGTGTGCGTAAAAACCGCACCGATCGTCGTTTTACATTTTGTAGTACTGAGTTTTCGATCATTGGACATATTAAAATTAAGAGTTTCATTTGGAAATTCAATTAATGGTAGATTTTTATCATCTGTAAAATTAATATTGAAATCTCCATTTAAAATCATCGGTAGATTATCATATTATTATTATTTGTCTCTTGTTATTTGTTTTGACCTTACCCGCTTTTTCTAGCTTTCTTCGGGTATTTTCCTGCACAGCTGCTCTCTTCTCTGATAAAGTTAAGACTTCTGATGTTAGTTTTCTTACGCCTGGTTAGTTTGCGTTTTCTGATCTGAGGAATAGGGCTGTGCTCCCGTGTTCTGTGCTGGTGGAGGCAACTGATCGTGATAGACTACTTATCAGTAATTATATTTAAGTATTTTAATTATAATAATAATTGTTAATTGCATTTATTATTTATACAATAGTATACAGTGTAAAAAAATTTTAAAAACTACAACAACAAATTTTAAAGTTTATTTAATTTACTTCTGAATCATGTGGTGTCTCTTCCCCCAAGTATAGAGGTAAAATACCATACACGCTTATTTCCTTATTTGCTTCAGTGTTATGGCCGCCTCTATATGCATCCATCGTACGTGTAACATAATGCGTAACTCACTTATAGTGTTAATATCTTTTTTTTAAATAAAAAGTACGTTTATGAACTTTAAATATGAGGAACGGAATATTATAAAAGTTGCACTCAACACTCTTTAAATCCTGACTAGATCCAAAAATAACACGGATTATTTCAGATAAATTCACACAAGCCACACTTAATATCGGACCAGACTCTTCACATAAGTGCCCCGTTGTTGCTATTTATCGACGCATAAAAGTACTATTAACAAATTATAGTCTTCCCCCGAAATTACCTTACATTATAATACAGAATATTGCAAAATTTTAATTAATATTGTTCTCATATTTTTAGTTTTATTTAATGATATTATTTTTCCAGCTATTTTATAAAATTAATTATATACAATTATTAAAATTTCTAACAAGCATATTTTTACATCTCTGAATTTGTATCCAGAACCTGCAAATAAGTGGTTTATTGTTCTATGATTCATACCCCCATCTAAGAACTTTTGAACACATCTTTTTTAGTGATGAAACTTACTTATTAAATAAAATGATCTTGAATTTTAATCATATTTAATTCTACGTGATTTAGCCCACTATTTAAAACAGAAAAGATAAAGGCTGGTGAAATTTAAAAGGGCTGAACCCTGTTTCTATGAAGATGTAGTTCTCAAATCTGCAAGGTATATGCAAATGTACTTCATTACGTATCTTTATTGTTTCCACAAAATTCAAATTTTAGATTTAATCTATAAAATTCAAATACTTATCTCTAAATAGATATATTGCAATTATACTCACACATTCACATGCTTTTACGCCTCTTATATGTATATGCAAGTTTAATGTTTTTTAATGTGCTATTCGTTTGTTTAGCAACTAAGAAATGACTCTTAAATTTAAATGAATCTTATATAAAAAATTAAATTCTTATTGCCAAAGGCTTATAAAATACTTTATAACACAACAAATCTTTTTATACAAAAATGAAATTTAAAAAGAAGAGTTTTCATTCTAAAATTGGAATTGTCTTTAATTACGGCTTTCAAAAACTTTTTTTATTACTTTGCTACAAAAGTATCTGACGTAAAGATTTTGATAAGTTTCTCCCTCTATCCAGCGTTATTTCTCTAAATTATTTTCCGTAGTTTTACAATTCAGATAATTTTTCGCATATAACCACTTTTATCTTTCTTTGTAATATTTCCAAGAATCTGTACAGTTCTATGAATTTATAAATGAGAACGAAACTAAAATCTTAATGATTCCATTTCTGCATAGCATCTAGTTACAAGTCATTCAAATTAACACAAGTTTCTTTCGGTATAACTCAATAAACAAAGACCTCCATCCTAATTGGAAGTCGATACAACTCTTAAATCAAAAAGTATTTTGCAATAATGCTAGTATGAATATTTTAAGAACCAAAAATCTGCGGAAATAAAGTAAAATTAATTTTAAGTAATCAGGAATTTACCTTCTATTTCAAATACTTTTCCTTCCATTTTCTTTTTGATCTCAAGCATAATTGAGGGAAATTTCTTGAGTTTCACAGATAATTATCTGCAGGGTCCCTCAAGACATTTGAGTTGGGAAGTTAAAAGTGTCTAAGGTTAAGTGGGTTTAGTGTTCAAAGAATCAGAAAGTCAAATTTCGTTGTAAGCCACTATCATAATTTGAAATAGAGGATACGTAAAACACACGCCTAATTTGAATTTGCTGATGTGAAGTCATATATTAAATGAAATATTAAATTTTACTTCCATTCTATGAAATTTCGATTTAGGTAGAAGCTTCTTTAGAAAGATGTGGTATTGTAATTTATTTTCATAATTAATTAATAACAGTTCTTAAAATTATATATTTTTCTTTCGGAGTATTTTTTATTGTTTGTAATTAATCTTACTCAATCTTTCTAATTATTTTAAATATAAATTATAAATATATAACAATAAATGCATTTTTTTTAAATTTAAAATTAATTCTCCATATATTTGCATTGTATGTAAAAATATGACTCCGTTGCGCAAGGTATTAGTTTGTTTCATTTTATTATGAAAGGACAA